>ML777938.1:667941-679407 GCA_009831015.1 Picea engelmannii | reverse complement strand
ACCCAAGGCCATTAAGTATGTTCTCATTCTAATATTCCAGAAGGCAAAATTTGTTCCATCAAATAGAGGAGGCTTAGAAGCTGAAGTCCCTTCATGACTTGTCATGTTTAAGCTTACAGATCTACCTTTAAATAAAAGGAACCTGCTCTGATACCAATTGTTGGAAATACTAAAAGAACTGAGAGGGGGGGGGGTGAATCAGTTGTATGTGAGCTTAAACAATTTTATACTTATTAAATATTGTTAATCTCTCTTCATGTGGTCATCAACAATATACAACATATGAACAGTACAAATAAAGACCATCAGTCACACATAAAGTACACACAGAGACAGATTTTCACGAGGAAACCCATAAAGGGAGAAAGCCTCTTCTTCTTCGAAATGATAGGCAGTTCTGTACATCATTTACAATTGAGCACCAACTCAATGTGAGGCTGCTACCTCTATTTTACAAGCTGCTACTTGTTTGAGAGCTCCAACTCTCTGGTTTCTCTAGCACCCACATAGAAGGAAGCACCAACTCCCTGAGTATTCCAGCACCAACTGGATGGAAGCACCAACTTCCTGAAAGTTCCAGCACCAACTAGATGGAAGCACCAACTTCCTGAAAGTTCCAGTCACCAATTGGATGGAAGCACCAACTTCCAGTTACACAGGCTCCAACCTGTATAACTGAGAACACCTATTCTCCCTAGCACCACCCTGCCACCCTTGTTTCTCTGGCTACAACTAGATGGAAGCTACAACTTCCTGTGTTCAAGCTCCCACTTGAAATTTCGAGGACAACGGTCCTTCCGAGCACCTCCCAACCACCCTTAAAATATCAAATAATGAATACACAGACAATTACGCAGATAAATCAATTCTTACCAATCTTTCTTTGTATTTGATCTTCAACAAACTGTTCTGCAATTCTTCTCTTCTTCTGTTTGTTTAGCAGGTCTGCTCTACATCAAAAATTTTCTGTCATTCAACTCTACTTCTTCTCTGTGTTTCATCTCGCTCTTCGCATTTCCTCAAATTCATGCTATGCCTCTGCTCTCTATCTTTTTGCTCTGCATTTCATCTCATATTCACTTCAGAACAACCAACCCAATTCAGTCTCGCTCATTTTCTTTTATACACACTTCCTTGATGATTCCACTTCCCCTTCCAATAGGTAATACAAGGACATCTGTCATAGCAACTGAAACACTAACTGATTTTTCATTATCAGTCCATTTCTCTTAACGGATTCATAACTGAAGCGTTAAACTGTGAGGAAGAACAACAACCCTCCGATCAGTTTCAAACTTTATCCGCACCGTTAGATACTCTTTATAATTCTTTCCTTTTAAACCGGGTTTCAGCTCTTACATTTGCTATCCCTCCTGAGCTTAGCTCCCGGTCAACGTGACCGTCACTTCGTGACCTTGGTCTTATCACTCCATCGGAGTTTCAGCACTTACGATGACATAATGTTTATGTCCACGAGATTCGTGATTTCCTGATTCGCGATGTGCTTTAGCCCTCCTGGCTGAGCCCTGGTCCACGTGACCATTACCCGTGACCACAGCCTTATCTCGTCGGGGCTACGGGGTTTTTGATACCTCAACACATACAACCGTGGGATTCCCGATCGTCCAAATCCCGACGCTTCGTTACACTAATAGCTGGCCTCCACTATGCCTCCATCCTCCTGCTCTGCTGTGCTGACAATTGGCCCCCACTCATCGGGGTTTCGCGGATCGCGATTCTGACTTGCACAAAACTCTTGTCAACGGGATCCCCGATTTCCTGATGAACAAAATGCCGACGGCACCTTGATCTTCGACACCTGTCCCTCAGATGGACGGTCCCAATCCCTCCGGGATTTCGAGAATTTTGATGTCAAGTGTCTTTTTCATCTCAAAGTCCCAATCGCTGATGCCTCTGCTGATGTCACACATGGTTTGACACGTGTTAGAACCTGCCACATGTCACTCTAATTCGTGACTTACATGTGCCTAAAGTGTTGAATTTGCCTGACACCTGTCATTCCTTGGTTGTGCCACATGTCCCTTGCTGACGTGGTCTGCTGTTGTGAGTTGGATCAATGGTTCAGATGCAATCTTGGCTCAACGGCTGTGATTACATTGCAAAATCGCATATCGCGATTTCGGGGTTTTCATTGTCATTGTTCATGATACTCGTGAAACTCCGATTCCCGATTCTCCGATGAGCAGAATCAACGGTCCATATCTCAATCTTGCTTTTAATGGTTGTGATCAAATCGCAAAATCACATATCGCGATTTTGGGGTTTTCGTTGTCGAGTGAACTGGACATTTCAAAGTCCCGATCCCCAAATCTCCGATGACTTATCTCCCTCGCAACTTTTGCAAATCTGATAGTTGTCGGCCTTTCGAGAAATTTGAATGGGATCCAACGGTCACTGGATCGCTGTCTTCCTTCCTCTCTGCAAACTCTTGCTGCGCGTGTTTTCTTCAATGTTGTTCCTCCTGATCTTTTACGTCCGAATCCCCAAGAGGTTTTATCCTTCATATCCTGCCATCTTAGCTATTTCCATCAATGACAACAACCATCAACACGCATTCGTTGCTTGTTCAATATTTGCCAACATCAAGACTCAAGGATGTATTATGTCCCCACATAATATTTGATATCATCCACATTTTCATCAACGTCCATCATGCACATCTCATTGTCAATGTTTGTCATTCCCTTCTATAGAATTGTTGTCGATACTATCTTTAAATTTGACATGGAATAGACTATCCATGTCAAATTTTGGTGCATATCAAATGTGAACATAGTATCCATGCCAAATTTTGGTGCATATAGAAACATTTTGAAACAATTTCAACATTGTCCCCATTCATAGGTCATTGTTGCCCATCATGTACTCTAGCCCTAGTACAATGTCTTTTAATAGTTGTTTCCTTTAAAATTTGACCGACAAAATTAAAATGAGATGAGATGGTATATATAGTGGGTCTGTGAGTGATATTTGAGTATAAATATGAATGAATGAACTTCTCTTGGTTTCGATAATAATTTATTCTCTACTAAACAAGGCCAACCACGTGAAGGTGGAAGATCATATGGCCCCAATACTTAATCTATAAAATAGAAAATAAACAAAAGAAACATAGTAATCATGGATAAAAACTACTAAAACAAAAATGAAATAAAACTTAAAAACATGTAATTAACCCACATAAAAAATTATTTAAAGAGAATAATTCATACAAATTAAAACATATAGTTACATACCTCATCGACCAATGCAACATTTGTATCATCATTCTTCTGTATCTTCTTCTTGATCATCCAACTAGACATCTGTATCATCATTCCGCTCAGAAACAATGTTGAAAGGATTGATGATATCATCATCATCATCAATGTCATTTTCGAGCATATCTTCATCGATATCATCATCAAGAACTGACAGATTGTCTCCTATGCTTGGTTCATCTTCTCTATCTTCTTCATCTGTCGACCCATATTCTTCCTTCTCTAGCTATACATCATTTTATTCTTTAATATCATCTTCTTCAACTACAATATACTTTATTGGCCTTCCCCTTGGATCATATCTAACAACAAATGACCAATCCCTCTTACTTGGAACCTTTGAGTAAAAGACTTGTTCACATTGGCTTGGAAAAACATAACAGTCATTTTCTTTTTCAAAAACTATTGTTTTAATCATCGGAATATTTTTTGCATGTTGAATAATGGTTCTTTCCTCATCATGTTCATGCATTCGTAACCTATAACATTTGACATCGAACAAAACTAATTTGAAGGAATTAAATCCACACTCAATTATATCATTCAAAAACCCATAGTATCTATTTTCAGATTCTCTAGGACATCTATCACTCCTAGAGGAAACATTAGTGACCTCGAATACTACAATTATCCCACTATCATAATTTATTTTGGTTTCATCGAACTGTTTGATGCAAAATTTACAACAATTGCACCACATAGACTTGTGGTGTTTCAACTGCAATATGTCAGACATGTAAAATATGCATTGTCAATTAATAATCAAAAAATTTGTATAACTTGGAAAGTATAATATGAAAAAAACACACCTACAGTCACATTAATATAATATAAAATAACTAAATAAAATGGGTGAATTTTCTTGCCTTTCCATCTTTCAAACAATATGCTAAATCTATTTCCCTCCGTGTAACATTGGAATCTCCATTACGACGATATTCTCTAACCAATTGAGACAGTTCTTTCCATGATAACCCATCACCATGACATTATTTACATCTATCAATCCATACCTTCATCCAATCAAGATTGTTTGTAATGTATAAATGTAGTGCATCCCAATCTTGAGCAATTGACCGATCAAAAAATCACAATTCACCAATATTAAATATTAGTTATAACCATGGTAAATATTAATAAATGATGAAAGAATAAATATTAAATGAGTATGATCATATACACAAAAAACCAAAAATTTTATATTTATTAAAAATATCCACAATTTAATTACCTCTCACTTTCTTCATTGTACCTTTCCCCAACAACTGCTCCCTTTCAAATTTTTTGATGGATTTCACATCCCAAATGCAATCCACTGCATGCATACCTTGCACTGCTAATTTAGGAAAATACTGACTAATATACACCATGGATTCATATACCATATATCCCTCCACCATAGAATGCTCGAGACCTTCTCTTTGTCTAACCAAAGCCTTCAATGATTTCAAGTGCCTCTCCACCATCCACATTGACCTTGTGTGTACAAGTGCACACATTTAAATCTCCTCAACATGGTGTATGAGGTAGTGTTCTTGTGCATTGAAAAATGTTGGAGGTAGATACTTATTCATTTCACACATTAGTTGAGGAATTTATCTCTTCCAATACTTTATATCATCTTCATGGATTTCTTTCAATGACAACCATCTACAGATCATGACACAAGAGAATAACATGTTTCAACAAAACATAATACATATTACATTACAAGTAAAACACATGTCATTAAGTACAACAAAAAAATGATTTTTTTTTTCATATATATTGCAGCTACTTACCTCATGTATTTTCCAATATCATATATAACTTGTTTTACGTTGCTGTCAAAGTCATTTGGGAGAGATAGAGGTAGAACATACTGTAACAATAAAAACAAATCGTTACTTATTCAAAACTAGACAAAAAAATAAAATATCAAAAAATGTATACGACCAATATATATATATATATATATATATATATGAATACTAAAATGATTAATTACCTTAATGCAGGTATTCCAATCATGTGTTTTTACCCCACCAAATACACCTTTCTTCGTTAAGATATTCTTTATGTTTGAACAAAAACTTGTGGGAAATTTAATTTTTTGAACGACCTCTTTTACACCATTGCTTTGAAACTTTGTTAATAACCATGGAAGGTTATTTTTGTCTCCATCATTATTTGATCAGATCAAACTTTGCATTGCATGATTGGCTTCCTAAATGTCATTACGAATTTTGACAATTTTTTTTGTATCCCTCCTACCATCTATGAATTTCCATACTGTTTCTGTCACATTCTCCCTGATATTCATTGTATCAAATAAATGAACTATTTTTATCTCCTCATAGTAATTCAACCTCATGAATTGATTGGGATAACATTTCATTCCTCGTGGAAGCCCATTATTACCACCTTCATGACAACGACATTGAAGAAGCATAAAAAAAATCAGAACACTATTTATCAAATGCGGTAAAATAAAATGAATAATTAAAATAAAATTTCAAAACATGATTCCATTTACGATTCATAAACAAAATGTGTACCTCGAGGATTAATTCTATCATATGCCGACTTCCATAGGCGAGGTGTCATTCTTTGTGGTTTTAGTCTAGTCTCTTGTTTCCCATTGAAAATATTTCTTTCAGTAGTACAATACTTATTGTTCTTAGAGAGGAAGTGTCTATACTCATCAAACACCTCCTTTCCCAAACTTTTTGACCAACGATATTTCATCTTAGGACCACAAACTGGACATGCAAATTTACCCTTTGTTTGAAGACCTACAACAGATGGATTAATGAGAATTATTAACATACAAAATGATTATTTAAACAACATGCATGATATATTCAATTAATTATATACTATTCAAGTGTGGATTATGAAACATTACATACCAAAAAAATGTGTTAGTCCTAGGGCATTATGAATTTTCCATAAAATTATTCCATGGCACTGAAATCTCTTCTTCCCAATTGGTTTACAGATGTCATACATAGTGATGCCCTCCCATAACTTTAGTAGATCGTCAATAAGAGGCTTGAAATACACATTCATTTATTTAACTTGGTACTTACCTAATTGTTTGAAATTACATGAAATTACTACCATGGTATATATATACATAAATAAATAAATAAAATATGTTATGCAAAAAAAGAGAAAAATGAAAAATTTACATTCGAAAAATTAATGTAAACAAATACCTGGAATAATCATTGTCAACATTATGTGCTCCCTCTTTATTGACATCCGAGGAAGAATGTTATTGTTGATAACAAAAATAGGCCACACTGAGTAAACAGACCGAAGCTCTCGAAATGGATTAACACCGTCAATTTCCAATGAAAGCCTAACATTACGAGGATCATCTGTAAAATCTGGTCATTTTGCTGCAATTTCCTTAAATGCATAACCATATGCAGGCATTCGAAGAAAACCATCTTCAATTCTCTTTCATGCATGGTAATCCATAAACTATGCTCTGCTTTGGCACCTGAACATTCACTGCAAACGTGGAATTATGGGAATATGTCGGAGAACCTTTCGAGGGACCATTTTTGTTACTTGATCGGTTTGATATCTACTGATACCACATAATGGGCATTTTTTTTTTCAACGCATGTTGTCCATAATATATAATATGATCATCAGGACATGCATCTATACTTTGATACTCCATTCCAATGTCTTTCATAATGACATATAAATCTCGATATGTGCGAGGTAAAATATTTGATGAGGGTAACAAAAATTCACCTAACAATCTAAAACATAAAAAATAAATAGTTAATGTAAAGAATAGTAATTGTAAATATTGCATTTTTATGTTTCATCAAATCTCAATTCCGACAATAGTTGACCAAGTCAAAGTTGACTTGGGCAAATACTAGGTGACCATTGGGGTGGGGAAAACCTAGTGTCCACAACATTGCAAGTGCGACGAATATTTCACCAATGTTGCAAGAGAGACGAAATTTTTTAGTCGTCACAAGAGTGACGTCCTCTGAACTTCGTCGCAAGAGTGAAAATTTTAGTAGTACGTTGCAATAGAGAAGTTATCAGGCAATATAGAGAAAAATATTTAAAATTTCCTCTATTTTTCGACAATATAGCCAATTTTGTCCATAATGTCGCAAATAGAACATTGCAATTTTTCCAATATGTACTAGTGTATGGTTCTTCCCCTCTCATCATGAGATTGGTGACTCCCTGATTTTATTGACTCAATCTCCTTATCCATATTCTTCTCTATTCTTTCCAAGCTCTCCATTAACTTGATGTTAAAGCCTTCTTGTTGCTCCTTGGATTTCATAAGCTTCTTGTTATCATCTTTATAACTTTGGACATCATTTAAAAACAAAATTATAGTCTCTACCAAGTTCATGCTCTCTTCCTTTATGTATTCTCCATTCCCATTGGATTTTGTTACTGCAGCATCCATGCCCATACCAAATATTTTTCCTTCATGTTCATAATTGTAAGTTCCTTGGGCATCATCCATGTCTTGGTTTACTAATATTCCTGCTGGATTATTCTTGCGTTGAATTATGTTCTTGGTTATGAAATTTTTTTATGCAAAATGATTTGTAAGGATACAATAATTTAACAAATCCATCATTTTATACCACATTTTGTTCTTTGGAATTTTATCAGAAAGAATTTATTTCTGATTTCTTGTGAATTCTTAATATCTTTGTTTTATACATTGTTGAGTGAATACATGGACTCTGTTGTCCATGAATCCTCATGACTAATTATTGTTTCCCCCTTCAACATCTTTGAGAAGGAATATTATTAATGGAATGACAGGGAAGATAATTTTGTTATCTCAAGCATCCGAGCTTCGATGCTCAACCATCGTCCGATTATCTTCGAACTAGATATTGACCATTAAAATATTTCACCATGGGTATAAGGTCTTCATTTATTCCCTAAAAATTATGCGGCCTCCAAAATACACTCTTGTGTTCTGCCACCCTTAACTTGCTCCCATACTTAAAATATTTTCTTAATTTTATCATGGTTTCATGAGTCCATTTCATTCATGTTATAACTTCAGCCTCCTCCAAAAGGGACCATGGTGTTCCACTATATCCATTAAACACCTTTAATTATTCATTTTCTCTAAGATATTACCATGGTTTCATGGTCATTTTATGATTCATCACCTCCGTGATATCCTTCACACTCGCGAAGTCTTGACACTTAGTCAAATTTTGAAATTTCACCGCGGGTTCGGGTGATCCCATATTTCTTTTACTCTTAGGACTCCATCAACCCATCCGCCCGACCAATCCTTAGGAATTAGATGATTTTCCACTTCTTATCATGGGTTCACAAGTCGATGGCAATACCATACCTCTTTCCATACCCCCAATTATCTCTGTGCTCTGTGATAGTCTTAACAATTAGACAAATTCAAATATCTTACATTGGTTCCGTGGGACTGGCATTTGGCCTTCCACATGGCTCCACATCACTTTCCAACTATCATACCATCCAATATGTACCATTAATTGTGGTGTTTCATGTATCTATTCTACCACATTTGTTGACACGTGGACTCCACGTCATGCTAACATCATCATATGGGAAAATACACAAATTTATTTCTTCCAAATTTGTAGAATTTCGCTTGTTTTCAAAATTTCCAAAAATTCCCAATGTTACTTAAATTTGAAAATGTTTCAATAGACACCATTGAAACTCTATATCAAATTTATATGACCGAATTTGGCCTTGTGAAATTCATCATCTTTCTCATCGAATCGCCATCAATTTATTAACAAAATTTTGGGACTTTTTCCCAATTCTGCTTATATTTTTTTTATCAACCACAATTAAAGCTCTATGTATAGTTATATATGATCAATTTTGGCCCGGTGTACAACAATTTATAATTGTAACATGAAATTCGACCCCCCCATGTCAAATTTCTCCATAATTCCACTACTGAAATTGGAAATTTTCTCAATTTCATCCAATTTCACCGAGGTGCAATCTGAACATAAAATTCAGCCAATTGCATGCTCAAATTCACCCAATTAAATATTTAAATCGGATATTGTTAGTTTTTGGGCTTGATTTCTTGCAAATTACCCATGAAATTTCTCAAATTTCACCATAGTAATTTAATCAAACAAGTTGCATACACACTCTTTCCGACATTTCTATCAAACAATTTTCCTGCATAATATGTGATTTCACTTCTGCGTTTTGATAAATGGCCCATGTAGGATCAATGTTGAAAGTTGGGCTATGATACCACATTGTAGAATCCCTAGACTCCTATTGGGAAATGCCACATGAAATTTTCTGAACGTTGATACCATTTAAGTAACTGATATACTTATGCAAATGCTCATATTAATGTAGGATAATACTCTAAAAATGCATAAACTCGTGCATAATAATAACCTTGTACACATGCAACTTATATAGGGAAAACCCAAAACAAAAAACTGATAATTAACACACAGTAAATTAAACAAGATCATAAATGACACTTATCTTTTATAAAAGAACACCAACTATGTGCAGACCTTCCACATTCCTCCCAACCTTAGACTGTGATGCTCATAAAATTTCAGTAGTAGGTCACCCCCAACTTGGGGCTAAAATCCACTCGGGTAAATAAATCCTAACCAAGATAAGGTCTCTCAGACAACATAAAACTCAGACTCAGGTGCCAACTCAAACTAACATTCTATAGTCTCTCATTCCCCACATGCATGTCTCACCCCAGGAAGTGTGCCCCTTCTTTGGTAAATATTCCTTCGGCTTCCCCACTTCCTTTTTGGGGCTTCAATAACAGGATAGATAGGAAGTCTTAGAGCCCTGTACCTGCAACTTGGAACTTTGGTAATCAATTCCCAAAAAATTATCCCCCTGGAAAGAATGCTCACGGGCCTGACAACTAACTTCTTCAATGTCCTACATGCATGACAACCCACTTCTTCAATGTCCTACGGGACTAAAAACCTGCCTCTTCAATCCAATTCTAACGCTTTACATGGTACATGTACATGTACGATAATGGCATCATGAAAGTCCCGATGAAAATAATGAGGTGAGATACAAATAATGTTCCACTTGTGGATGAATGAGCTAAATTCCAAAAAACTTATGTGCATGTTCCGAACTTGACACTTTTCGTGTTGGAAACTACATGAGCCACACATGGGTTCCCTCACATGGTGATCTTCATAAGGACATAGGATAATATATATTATCCCCTACTTTAGACTTTAACTTTAGGAATATTGATAAATATTCCTTTTTAGCTTAATCCCCCCTATCTTATCCCCTTTTCTATACTCTTAGCCCCCGCCCCCCCCAATACTCTTTACATGGTTGGTCTACAACAGTGATGTGTTTTCATTAAAACTAAGTGTGACTACATTTACAAACAAAAAACAAATAGGCTTGTTGTCCTTTCAACTTCTTTCTCACCATCCTAATAACCACATAGGCACTTTGGCCTCAAAATACATATATACAAAGGAAATCTAACCTCCAAGTATCCTGTCTCACCAAGATATATGTACAATTACATTATATTTACAATGGGGTTCGACCTGGGGGTATTACAATTCTAATATATCTTGGTCCATTTTTATAGATGAATTGATAACACATTATGGGGATATTAAGATCAATACATTATTCATTCAATTAATAAATATTCAGAAAAAAGGGCCAATTACAGAGCACATTCAACAATTCCAAAATATCATTCTCAAGGTTCCAAAGGATAATTTGTTAGATCTATTTATGGGCACTTTAAAGGAGAGCATTCAACATGAGGTGTGTGTAATGTCCCCACTTTAGGACATCATCACAGGGTAGAGATTTATGATGACCAGAGTAGACAGATGGGTGATAGAGCGAGTACATGGGTATTTGAGAGGCATTGTGGGGTCCATCTTGCATTGATGATCATATTCCATCATTATGAGCCATTCCGCACAGGTTGTCTTTGGTTTCATTGCATTCTGACGATTTCCATGATTTTGACTATTTTGAGCTATAAGTCACAATGGAATTCACTGAAGAGGTCATTTTGGGCACATTACTTGGAGGAACCTCTCAATGTAATAGCTCATTGGAATCGGGAGGAGAAACACTACAGGATGGGATGGCTAGAAGTGACTTTCAATGGCCAGGGAAGCCACAAGGAGAGATAAGG
>ML777938.1:634111-667891 GCA_009831015.1 Picea engelmannii | reverse complement strand
CTTGAGCAGTGGGGTGAATTGAAGAGAAGGAGGGCGTTTTTGAGATCCAGATCTAGTCCGTTTGGAGGGGTTACACTTCATATCTGACCCTGAGACTTTACCTAGTGACTTGCAGTGTCCCGATCTATATTTCTGGAGAGTTTAGGAGCATTTGGAGGCCTCCTTTAGCAGGGCCAATTTATCTAGGGTTTCAGTCATCCAGTGGGGCGCACCATTCAGTGGGGGATTTCAGATCTACAGAGATTGAGAGGGATCTTGGAAATTTGGTCACCTGGGTTGTTCTTACCATCACCCAATCTATTAGTTGGAATATTTATTAGGGTGATTGGACACTTTTGGCATCAGGGCCGAATTATCTAGGGTTTCAGTCATCTAGTGGGGCGCACCATTCAGTGGGGGATTTCAGATCTACATAGATTGAGAGGGATCTTGGAGATTCGGTCACCTCGGTTGTTCTTACCATCACCCGATCTATCAGTTGGCATATTTATTAGGGATATTGGACACTTTTGGCAGCAAGGCCGAGTTATTGGGGGTTTCAACCTTCTATTGGAGCATGGCATTCTTCAACTGGAGAGTTTGGCATTCATATCTGCTTGTATTGATCTTCATTTCTCATTCAGCCTTTGGAGGAATCTTTTGTATTAGCGGGAGCATTTTGTAGTAGCTCTTATCTATTGTCTATCTTCTTGGCCATCTGTTGAGCATTCCAGATCGGCATCTTCATTGTAGCAGGTTTCTCTATTTTATGAATAAAGAAGAATTGAGATGTTTTGGCTTGTCTATCTTATTGCATATGGTTGAGGTATGTTCCATGGTTATATCTTTCTGTTATTTTTTGCATACGCACATATAAACACATCTAAAAGGTAGATCAACAAAGTGTTTGATGAAATACCTCACTCAGAAAAAGTTTTAAAAAGACACCAAAACAGTGATGATCCTTGCATAATGGCTTGGGATCATTACAGTGTGTCTCTTTGAACTTAAATCCCTACAAAAATATTTCAATATGGAAAGAAAAAAGGAAAACAAAAATATTTCTACTAGAAGGGTGACCGATAACAACTATAGAGAGCACCATGTCCCCTCTCCTAACCTCACTCAACCAACAAGGTTGACACCTCAACAAATTGATGAAAAAAGAGAAAAAGGATGATGTTTCAATTATGATAGAAAGTATAGTAAGATGCATAAATGCATTGAGAATAAATTATTATACATAGAATATGAAGAGGAAGAAGATCAAGAATTGGAACCATCACAAGGTCTAGATCTAGAAGAGACTACTCCAACAATATCATATCATGCATTGGTCAACATTAGTACTCCATAAACCATCAATATAGAAGGACATATAAAAAAGAAAAAGGTAACAATCTTGATTGATTCTGGTAGTACCCATAACTTCATCAATTACAAATTATCAAAACAACTCAATTGCTTTGTATTTTAAGAACCAAAGTTTCAAGTAATGATTGTAGATGGAGGTACCATAAATTTTCTAAGCAAGTTCCACAATATTAAGCTCAATATGGGGGAGTATTTATTAGATAGTCCCTTTTAAGCCCTAAATAGTGACACATTACCCCTTAATTGGGGAATATAACATTAGTAATGTTATTTTATTTATGTCGGCTTAGGTCCATTAGTTGTAATTGTACCTCCTAGTCTCCTATATATACCAAGGAGACATTTTCATTTGGAATCATCTTGTATTTGGAAATTTATGTGGTGTATAAGGCGATTTCCCCCTCAAAGAGGCTTATTATCTGAAATTATATCTTTTTCAAGGCATTGAGTACTTATCCTAAGGTTTTTCTATGTTATCTTGATATTTGGTTCTTAACATTTGGTTTCAGAACTCAAGGTCTTGGGGTTTTGCTGCTACATTTGAGACACCTTGGAATTTTCGCTATAATTTTTTTTCTACGACGTTTCAGAAGGAACCCCTTGGAGCATATTTATTAAATGGATCAAGGTACGTTGGGTTCAAATTTCATCTCCTGAGGCCTTATACTTTTAGATATAGAACCTGTGTAAACTAGAGTTCTGGAATCATCTTGAATTCAGTCATCACAGAATTTTTGCTGTGAAATTGTTTCTGTAAATTTTCAAACTCTGAAATCCATAGGATATTCACATAAATTATTAAGGTATCTGTGATAAAACTTTCATCTTCTGGGTCATATTACATTTGTAGATACACCCTGTGGAATATAGGGTATTTGACTAGTCCTATTGACTAGTCTCAAGAAGGTGTGTTGGTTATAATAATCATAAATTATTCCTCGAGTATCCAAATTGAGTGAGACTAGTTGCATTGGATAGTGGACAATCTTTAGTATTTCTGGTACAATTTTCAGAATTGTATATCAATTATTTTGTGTGGGGAACTCTATATAAGTGAGATATCCTAGAAAGGCAAAAAACAAGCAATTTGTTGGGAAGTTACCATAAATTCCACTTGGCACATCCAATTTTGATTAGACTTGTGGCATTGCAGAGAAGAAATATCATAGAACTAAAAAAAAAAAAATCCATACCCAAAGGGCCGAAATTTTGGAGATACAACAAAAGAAAGATTGTCTAGTAGAACCACCTCAAAATCAAGTTTTAAAGTGATACTTGGCCAACATGCCACCAAAAAAGGGAACTTCTACACCAAATAAGCCTCCAGATAGTCCTACTTGGACTCTTGATGAAGGTGAAGAAATGCGTAGGGACATAAATGATTTACAAAAGAAGACAGTAACAAAATATGAACTACAAGGGATGATGGATTCAACAGAAGCTAGGTTGGAGGCAATAATGAATACTAAGATGGATGGTTTAAAATGGGAGATCACGGAAGGATTGAAAAAATTCCTAATAGAGAGGAAACTGGAAAGTGATTATGTATCCCATGAAATTCATGATGAGGATAGAAGGAAGATGAATCAAGAAGGGAGAAAATCTAACCTTGGGTTGAAGACCAACCACTTTCCTAAGATCGAAATGAGGAAGTTTGTTGGCAAGGACCCAATCACATGGATACTTCAGATGGAGAAATTCTTTGATCTACATAATGTGCCACATACACAAAAGGTGCGAATTCCTTCTTTATATTTAGAACCCAATGAATTTGTGTGGTATCGATGGCTTTGTTCCCGCAAATCAATCATCACTTAGACAATTTTCATGGAAGAAATGATAACACACTATGAGGATAAAAGGAGCAATACCTTCTTTATCCAATTGATAAATATCAAGAAAAAGGGTTCATTTACAGAGCACATTGAAAAAATCCAAATATTGAATATAAAGGCAACAGATATTCCATATGAGCACTTGATTGATGTATTCATTAGAACTTTAAGGGATAACATTCAACATGAGTTTCACGTTTGCGAACTCAAATAATTGGAGAATGCATTTAGGGTGGCAAGAAATTTTGAAAGTAAAAATATGACTATGTCTACTAGAAGGACCACTCCTAACATCTATCGAGAGAATAATGTTCCTTCTTATAAAACACCTCAACCTACAAGGTTGACACTTCAACAATTGGAGGAAAGAAAATAAAAAGGTTTATTCTTTAATTGTGAAAGCCAGTACAGTAAGGGACATAAGTGTGGTGAGAAGAAATTATTCTACATAGATTGTGAAGAGGAAGAAGAACAATAACTAGAACAAGAACCATCTCAAGATGAAAACATAGAAGTGATTTCTTATGAAGAGTTGACTCCCACGATATCGTGTAATGCATTGGCTAGAATTATCACTCCTCAAACCCTCAAGATCAAAGGATATATCAAAAACAAAAAGGAAATAGTCCTAATTTATTCTGGTATTACTCATAATTTCATTCACTATAAATTAGACAAATCTCTCAATTGCTTTGTATATCCAGCACCATAGTTTCAAGTAATGATTGTATATGGAGGAACTATCGATTGCTCAGGAAAATGTAATAAGATCAATCTTACTATGGGGGAACATGTATCGAATATTCCAATGATTGCTATACCCATGGGTGGTGATGATGGCGTACTAGGAATCCAATGGTTACAATCATTAGGAACATTGGCTTTTAATTTTCAAGAACTTTTCATGAAATTTCATTGGAAGGAAAATAAATTGAGTTAAGAGGTATCACAGGGAAACCCAGTAAGGTGATAAGCTCTAATGGTATCACAAAATTATTGAAAAACGGGCATAAAGGTGTAATTGCTCAACTATGCTCACTAGATGTTCAAAATTCTAAGCCATATATTCCCCTATATCTCCAAGGGATCATTGATAAGCATTCCAAAGTATTTGAAAATATTCCCAAAGGTCTTCCACCCACTCAAAATCATGATCATGATATTCACCTAATTCCTGGGAGTGTTCCTCCTAACATCAATCCGTACAGATACCCTTATGGCCAGAAGAGTGAAATTGAGAGTATGGTTGAAGAAATTTTTGAGGTTGGCATTATTAGACCTAGCCAAAGTTCTTACTCAGCACTAGTGGTAATGGTATTCAAGAAATATGGCTCATGGTGTATGTGTCCAGATTATAGAGAGCTCAACAAGATCACTATTAAAGATAAGTTTTCCATTCCTGTCATTGATGAATTGTTATATGAACTACATGGAGCAATCTATTTCACAAAGTTGGATCTTTGTTCAAGGTATCATCAGAATAGAATGAAGGAAAAAGATATCCCAAAAACAACATTTTGAGCTCATGAAAACCATTATGAATTTTTGGTCATGCCTTTTGGCCTTACAAATGCACCTTACACATTCCAAGGGTTGATGAATTCCATTTTCAATCCCTTACTTCAAAAATTTGTGTTAGCATTTTTTAATGATATACTAATCTATAGAAAGTCTTGGGAGGATCATGTGTGACATGTTGACAAGGTGCTACAACTACTAAAGGAGCAACACCTATATGCCAAATCGTCCAAATGTTTCTTTGGGGTGAAGGAGGTAGAGTATTTGGGTCATATTGTATCCAATGAATGTGTCAAGGTAGACCCTAACAATATTAAGGCCATGATGGACTGGACGATTCCCAAAACATTGAAAAATCTTAGAGGATTTTTGGGTTTGACAGGTTACTACCACAAGTTTGTTCTCAACTATGGGAGAATAGTAGCACATTTAACGACACTAACTAAGAAGGATGCATTTTCATCGACTCCAGAGGAAACTAAAGATTTTGAATAAATTAAAGAGGTGATGTGTAAAACTCCTTTCTTGACCACACCAAACTTCACAAAACCCTTTATTGTGGAATGTGATGCCTCGAGAAATGGCATTGGTGTTGTCCTAATGCAAGAAGGAAGGCCCATGACTTTTGAAAGTCAGCCACTCAAGGGAAAGGACTTACACAAACACATTTATGAGAAGGAAATGATGGAAATACTACATGCATTGAAGAAATGGTGCCCTTACCTAATAGGTAGGCACTTCAAGGTCAAAACAAATCATGATAGTCTTAAATACTTCTTGGAACAAAGACTATCTTTAGAAGAACAACAAAAATGGGTGACCAAGATATTGGGTTATGATTTTGAAATTATCTATAAAAAAGGGAAGCAAAGTGTTGTGGCAGATGCACTCTCAAGAAGGATGAATATGTTGAGGCCTTTCTTTGTGCTATCTCAATCATCCAACCCGATTGGATAATAGAAGCGAGAGATGAATGGAAGAATGTTGAAAATGTGTGGACTCTCATTCAAAGGTTGCAGTAGGATTCCAGTGCATTAGATACATTTACATGGAAAAATGATTCACTATGGTACAAAGATCGCTTATATTTATGTAAGAACTCCCAACTCAAAGAAAAGGTACTATTTGAATTTCACACCTCTCTGGTAGGAGGGCACTCAGGATTTTTGAAAACCTACCATAGGGTCAAGAAGGGATTTTTTTGGGATGGCCTTAAAACTGATGTTCAAAGGTTTATAGCATAATTTTTGGTTTTCCAACAAAATAAGGTGGAAACAATTAAGACCTCGGGTATTTTACAACCATTAGCCATCCCAAGTTAGTGTTGGGAGGAGGTTTCCATGGATTTCATCACAGGGTTACCAAAGTCTGAAGGAAAGAGTGTCATCATGGTGATTGTTGATAGACTGACCAAGTACACACACTTTTGTTCACTCTTTAATCCATTCAAAGCCAATACAGTTGCCACCGCATTCATAGAGACAGTTCAAAAACTACATGGAATCCAAAATATTATTGTAAGTGACAAAGATCCTATCTTCACTAGACATTTTTGGACATAATTATTTTCTTGTTTGGGTACTCAATTGCCTCATAGCTCATCCTATCATCCTCAATCTGATGGACAAATCGAGATAGTGAAAAAATGTCTGGAAGGATACATTTGTTTCTTTATCTGTGATAAACAAACACAATGGCTCAAATGGTTACCCTTGGAAAATGGTGGTATAACACTTCCTGTCATACTGCAACAAAAATGATAACATGTATGGCACTCTATAGATACCACCCTCCTTCCATCACTTCTTCTCTAAAAGAAAAATCTAAGTTTCAAGCAGTGGAAGATCACATCGAGCATCAAAAACAAGTTCTCCAAATATTAAAGGACAACCTGACCATGGCACATAATCGCATGATACAACAAGCAAACCAACATCATAGTGAAAGAATTTTTGAAGTAGGGGATTGGGTATTTTTAAGACTATAACCATAAAAATAGATGTCCCTCAAGAAATCCAAGAAGGATAATAAATTATCAACAAAGTACTATGGACCTTATAAGGTGTTGCAAAATATTGGTACTATGACATACAAATTGGATTTGCTTGCATCCTCACGAGTACACCCAGTTTTCCATGTTTCATGCTTAAAGAAGCTTATAAGTGATAAGATCCCAGTTCAAACTATATTTCTAGAACTTGACGAGGAAGGGAAAATAATATTGGAGCCTGAAGCCATCATTGACACAATAATTCACCAGTTGAGGAATAGATCCATTTCAGAGTATCTCATTAAGTGGAGGAAACTTCCTATTGAAGATTCCACTTAGGAAGATGAGTCTTTTATACAGAAGAATCCATAATTAATCAAGCATTGTAGACAACACTTGTCTCAAGGGGAGGGGCATGTTAAGCCCTAAATAGTGGCACATTACCCCTTAATTGGGGAATATTACATTAGCAATGTTATTTTATTTATGTCAGCTTGGTTCCATTAGTTGTAATTGTACCTCCTAGTATCCTATATATACGAAGGAGACATTTTCATTTGGAATCATATTGTATTTTGACGCAACCCGCACTCCTCGGAGCACGATCGCCCTCCTCAGGACCTTCTTTCTCTATCGGCCCGAAGAACCTAAAATCTCTTCTATTTCCCTTTCAGGAAATCTGCACCCACAGTTCACTTCACGCAACCCCTCTTCTTTTGTTTATCGAGGAATCGGAACTCCCAGCTTCGCGAGTCCACCGTATGTTTTTGGATCCTCCAATCTCCGAGATCCGATGACTTTGGTCAACTTTGAATTTCTCCCTCCGGTGTCGGGACTTCGCTCTATCACGGGTTCGCAACTCGTGACGCCAACCACTCGGAGTTCCAACTTCCGATATCCGAAGTGTCGAAATGCCGAGACTTGCGATCTCGATTTTTCGCGACTTCGCCACTCGCGCAACCAAATATCTCCTACCTTGACTCCTGATGCTCGAGACGCCGAACCTCCGATATCTCGTGTCACCTGCCACATCCCCAACTCCTGTGGCCCGCACTATCCACTTAATCATCGGGACTTCGCTTCTCTCCCTATCGCGATTCACGTGGTCAAACCTTCCGCGCCTCCCTCGCGATGACCCGATAGCCGATCTCGCGATGGATCCAACGGCCCTAGCTGCTTGAATCAATGAATCGATCTATTTTGAACTTCGAACCTCTTCATGCTCGCACTGTATCTTCCCTATACCTTGGTGAGATCTGACGACTCACAGAAACTCACGGATTCTCCACGGAGAACACTGACCGTCTATCTTTCCTTCTTGCGCAATCCTCGTAACGACGAACCGTTCTTCCACAAACCTCGTTACCCTACACTCGAGTCTTCCACACCTGCTCAAACATTTTGATGCACAACTTCTGGCTCAACCCTTCAATGAACTTGAAGGTCTATCCTTCTTGAACTTCTCCACAAATTCGAGTTCCTCCAGAAAACTCTTGCACGCACTCCTTGTAGCAAATCTTCAACGACTCCTAAGTGTTGAAGATTTCGACTCCACGCACTCCTGTAGCGCAGTCTTAATTCCCCTTGCTCAGAATCACAACTCTGAGTCTTCATCTAGCCTGTGCATGACTTGCACGGCTCTAGTGCCAAATCTGCACTTCTGAGATGAATGAGGACAAAAGCTTTCTCTGGTTGAACCCTGCAGTCACGCACTCCTTGCGGACAAATTCAACTGCACTCCTTGCAGGAATTCTCTGGTTCATTTAGAGAAACGATTGAAACTCATTCACTCAACCTCTTAGACTTCAATTCAACCATGAAATCTCATACACAACATATAAAAGCAAATGTATGACAGGAAGTAACATTCATAAGCAAAGCATCAATACACAGAGAAATAACACATGACCATGAGATTGAATCAAGTTTCCTTCTATTAATTCAATATCTCTACATGGGTGTTCTTCATACAATTCTCTGCTTGCTCTTCTCTTCTTGAATTCTTGATCCCAATACAATATACAAAGGAGGGTGTCTATATTCCGTTTCCCTCACGAATTCTAAAGCTATCAAATCTAGAATTTAATATTCTATCTACTTTATATTAACTATCTTAAATGCCTCATCTACCTAAGGACGAGAGCTATCCGCTCAAGGTCCATTACAATACAAGTGCGTCGTCTCTTAAAAGGCTCATTTAAGATCACACAACAATTCCCAAAGTGTTATCAAAATTTGTGCTGGCTTGTCCAGCTGGCTTCCGCTTGATCGTGCTGGTGATGCTCTTGCATCATACTCCCTGGATTGAAAAATATCATGGGCTCCTGTCCATGAGCTCCTGCAAGGTCTGTCCATGCTTTTGTATCACTGCTTTGGTCTCCCAGCTAGCATCCTCCACTGGATGATTCTTCCACTTGACCAGGTACTCAAAGTATTCTTTTCTCCTGGTCTTTTTACCCACTCTCTTGTCCAGTATGCACTCCATCTGCGGCTTCTCTGCTATCGACATCTGCTTCTGCCACTGGACCTCTGGTTGCTCAGCTCCAGTCTCTGCTTCTCCAACCCTATATGGGTATAAATCCGAAACATTAAATATCAGAGATATCCCAATTCCATCTGGCAGCTCAATCTCATAAGTATTCTCGCCAAATTTCTTCAGGACTCTACAAGGTCCGATTTTCTTCATCTTCAGCGTGTTGTATGTTCCCATCGAGAACCTTTCTTTCCTTAAGTGTGCCAGAACAATATTGCCAACTTCAAACTGAAGTTTTATCTTTCGTTGGTATTCTTTGTGCTTGTACTCCTGATTTGAATTTATCAGTCGTTGCTTCACCTCGCTGTGAAGTTCTTTCATTGCCTCAACAAATTCTTCCGCACTAGCGTTGCTAGTAGCAGTCTGTTCTGACTCCCTGAGTTCAGAAACTCCTCTCATTTGCCTGCCGTATACAATCTCAAATGGACTTTTTCCTGTGCTCCTATTCACAGAGTCATTGTAAGAAAACTCTGCTTGTGGCAATATGTTATCCCAGCTGCTATGGTGCTCCGTCACCAAGCTTCTCAATAAATCTCCCAGACTTCTATTGACCACTTCTATTTGGCCATCTATCTACGGATGATAAGCATAACTAAATGCTAAGTTATTTCCCAGCTTCTTCCATAGTGTCCTCCAAAAATTCCCTATGAATTTTGTATCCCTGTCCGATACTATGCTTCTCGGCAATCCATGGAGTCGAATGACCTCCTTGAAAAACAAATTGGCGATGTGTGTCGCATCGCTAGTCTTCTGGCATGGAATGAAATGTGCCATATTTGAAAACCTGTCAACCACCACAAATATGGAATCAACCCCTCTCTACATCCTCGGTAGTCCTAATACAAAATCCATGCTTATCGCTTCCCATGGCTTCTCGGGTATGGGCAATGGCTGATACAACCCTGCATTCTGCTTTCTCCCTTTTGAATGCTGACAAATCTTGCATCTGTCAACAAACCTATTGACATCTGCTCGCATACCTGGCCAAAAATATGATTCGCTCAGCTTCGCGAACGTTTTGTCATGTCCAAAATGACCTGTCAATCCACCACTGTGCTTCTCTTTCAACAGGTTCTCCCTCATGGAGCAATCCGGAATACACAATTGATTTCCTCTGAACATCAATCCCTCCTAGATCATATACTCTATCCATGGACTCCTGTCTCTGATAACTAGATTCTTAGCTGCCTCGTATGCCTCTCCGAAATCTGCATCTCCTACGTACATATCTCTGAGATTTTCAAAACCCAATGTTTTGACTTGGAACTCCTGCAGCAACAAACACTTCCTGCTCAAAGAATCAGCCACTTTTTTAGCAGTCCCTGAAATGTGTTTAATTACAAATGTAAAATTATGCATATACTCTACCCATTTTGCATGTTTCTGATTCAACTTCTCCTGTTGACTCACAAACTGCAATGCATGATTATCACTGTACAATACAAATTCCTTCGGGATAAAGTAATGCCTCCACTTCTTCAACTCCTGTATGATAGCATAAAATTCTTTGTCATACGTGGAGTACTTCAGTTTCGCCTCATAAATATTCTCGCTGAAATATGCAACTGGTCTGTCTTCCTGACTCAAGACCGCTCCTATGGCATACCCACTCACATCACATTTCACCTGAAATGTTTTCATGAAATCAGGAAACACCAACACTGGTTCGTCTGTGATCTTTCTCTTCAACTGATTGAAGCTCCTTTCAGCCTCTGCTGTCCAATGAAAAGACTTATGTCACTTCTTCATTGTGTCCATCATTGCTGTGCTAATCCCATTGAAATTCCTGATGAACTTTCGGTAGAAACTAGCCAAACCATGAAATATTCTCACCTCGAAAATATTTCTTGGCGATGGCCAATTCTTAATCACTTCACCTTACTCGGATCCATTTTCAATTCATTCACCGAAATGACGAACCCCAAGTAAATGAGCTCTGTCTTCATAAATGAGGACTTCTTCATATTGATCAATAGTTTCTCCTGCTGTAGCTTTCTCATCACAATGGCCAAATGTTTCAAATGTTTAGCCTTCATCTTACTAAAAATCAGTATGTCATCCAGATATACGACGACGAATTTTCCGATGAATTCCCTCAAGACTTCATTCATCATCCTCATAAAAGTACTTGGCGCATTTGTCAAGCCAAATGACATGACTAGCCATTCATACAATCCTTCGTTTGTCTTGAAGGTTGTTTTTCACTCATCACCTTCCCTCATGTGAATCTGATGATATCCGCTCTTCATATCAATCTTTGAAAAATAATTTTCCCCACTCAAGCAATGCATCAGATCATCCATTCTCGGTAGTGGAAACCTGTACCTGATGGTAATTTTGTTTATCTCTCTTGAATCAGTGCACATTCTCCAACCCCCATCTTTCTTTGGACTAAGCACTGTCGGAACAACACATGGACTCAGGCTTTCTCTGACTAATCCTTTGTTCATCAAGTCCTGTACTTGATTCTTGACCTCTTCATTCTCCTGTGGTGTCAATCTGTACGCATCTTTGTTTGGAAAACTAGCTCCTGATATGAGGTCAATATGGTGGCTCACACTCCTCATCGATGGCAACGAACACGGTAATTCATCCACAATGATGTCAGAAAACTCTTCCAGCAGTTCCTGAATCTCATCTGGTAAATCATCCACTCTTGTGCTAGTCAGAACAATCCTCGGTTTCCTGACAACAAAGAATTGTGGATGTTCTTTCTTCTCCATCTCTGTAAGAAGTTCCTTCCCACTCATGAGAAGTATTGTGTTGTTTACTTCCGGTTTCACCTCTTTATCCTTTATCAGAAGCAACCTGTGTGTACTCCCATCCTTCTCCAGGGTATATGTGTTCATTCTCCCATCATGAACCACATTTTTGTCATATTGCCATGGTCTACCCAACAATAAATGACATACATCCATGGGAATAACATCACACAGAATCCTATCATTGTATCCTCCTATCTTGAATTCAACTAAACACTGTTTAGTGACACTCACCTGATGTCCCTTCTATAGCCATGATACTTTGTATGGACTTGGGTGATCAGTTGTTTCCAGCTCTAGCTTTTCTACCATCTCGGTTGAAACAAGATTATCAGTGCTACCACTGTCCATAATAACCTTGCATTTCCTGTCCTGGGTTTTGCATGTGGTTCTGAAAAGTCTGGTCCTCTGAGCTGTGTCCTCCACCTCCTTCTCGGGTGTTAGGAGAACTTTGTGCACCGTCAGTGACCTTCCACTTCCCGTGTCTTCATTCTCAACATCACGCCTCTGCGCTTCAACGATGTGAGCTTCTCCACTATCCTTCTTCTTCTTTGGACACTCGTAAGACTTATGTCCATTCTTCCCACATGTAAAACATGTGATAACTCCACCTTGGCCTCTTCCTCTACCTCTGGTATGAGAAAAAGTGTTTGCGTCAACATAATCTCCTCGCTGATCATTCTGTTGTCCTCTTTGTTCAACATATTGTTGTCCTTGCTGTGACGTTCCACCCCTTTCAATCTTACCCTGAGGTTTCTTCCATTCCTCCTTGGGATTTTGGAATTTATCCTAGGCAACTGCCTTGCCTCTGGGCTGACTCCTGCCTCGCCCTCGCTGACCTTGCTTACGGATCAGCTTCTCTTTGGCTTTTAGAGCCATCTGGTAAGCATCTTCAACTATTCGGATGGTTACCATGCTCAATTCATCCTGAATGTCGTATCTCAGACCATTTAGATATCTGGCAACCTTTTCATCATCGCTCTCCCGATGACCTGCTCTGATATTGAGCTTGTAGAATTCTTCAGTGTACTCTTTTACCGTCATCAGCTTCTATCTCAGGTTCTGCATTCTCCTGAACAGAGTGATTTGGTAATCCCTTGGGATGAACTTCACCTTCATCTTCGCGATCATTCGATCCCAACTTCTGATCTTCTGCTTTCCCTTGTAGCGTCTGTCATCTTGGAGCTCGTCCCACCATAATGTTGCATGTCCTTTCAAGCGTGTGACAACATGTCTAACCTTCTTATCCTCTTCGATATCCTCATAATAGAAGTAGGTTTCAAGAGCTCAGATCCAATCCAGTAACTCCTCTGCATCCAGACTCCCCTCGTAGACTGGAATGTCCATTTTCGCCTTCGCACCCACTTTGGCGATAGATTTTATCAACCGCTCAGTTGATGCATCCTCTGTTGTGACCTCTTCTTCATGTCTAGCTTCCTCTTCAACTTCGGAATCACTAAGATCCCCTGCACCAACTCCGCATCTCTACGCTGTTTCCATCTCCTCAAGCCTTGCTCGAAGATCTCTCATCTGTCGTTCCATTCTTGGATTCCCTGTCAGCCTACCTCTTCTTCGCACCTCCCTGTCTTCCAGGTTAGGTGACTGCCTTTCCCTCATTGGTGGCATGATGAATTCTCTTCTCCTTCTCTACTACCGAAAGAAAAGAACTATTCTCGCTCTGATACCACTCTAACGCAACCCGCACTCCTCAGAGCACGATCTCCCTCCTCAGGACCTTCTTTCTCTATCGGCCCGAAGAACCTAAAAGCTCTTCTATTTCCCTTTCAGGAAATCTGCACCCACAATTCACTTCGCGCGACCCCTTTTCTTTTGTTTATTGAGGAATCGGAACTCGCAGCTTCGCGAGTCCATGGTATGTTTTTGGATCCTCCAATCTCCGAGATCCGATGACTTTGGTCAACTTTGACTTTCTCCCTTCGCTGTCGGTACTTCTCTCTATCGCGGGTTCACAACTCGCGACGCCAACCACTCGGAGTTCCAACCTATGATATCTGAAGTGCCGAAATGTTGAGACTTGCGATCTCGCTTTTTCACGACTTTACCACTCGCACAACCAAATATGTCCTACCTCGACTCCCGATGCCCGAGGTGCTGAACCTCCGATATCTTGTGTCACCTGCCACGTCCCCAAGTCCTGTGGCCCACACTATCCACTTAATTGTCGGGACTTCGCTTCTCGCTCTATCACGATTCACGTGGCCAAACCTTCTGCACCTCCCTCGCGATGACCCAATAGCCGATCTCGCGATGGATCCAACAGCCCTAGCTGCTTGAATCAACGGCTCGATCTGTTCTGAACTTCGAACGTCTTCACGCTCGTGCTATATCCTCCCTATACCTTGGTGAGATCTAACGACTCACAAAAACTCGTGGATTCTCCATGGAGAACACCGACCATCTATCTTTCCTTCTTGTGCAATCCTCGTAACAACAAACCGTTCTTCCACAAACCTCGTTACCCTGCACTCGAGTCTTCCACACCTTCTCGAACGTTTCGATCCACAACTTCTGGCTCGACCCTTCAATGAACTTGAAGGTCTATCCTTCTTGAACTTGTCCACAAATTCGAGTTCCTCCAGAAAACTCTTGCATGCACTCCTTGCGACAAATCTTCAACGACTCCGCGCACTCCTGCAATGCAGTCTTAATTCCCCTTTCTCAGAATCACAACTTTGAGTCTTCGTCTAGCCTGCACACAACTTGCATGGCTCCAGTGCCAAATCTGCACTTCGGAGATGAATGAGGACAAAAGTTTTCTCTGGTTGAACCCTGCAGTCACGCAGTCCTTGTGGACAAATTCAACTGCACTCCTTGCAGGAATTCTCTGGTTCAGTTAGAGAAACGATTGAAACTCATTCACTGAACCTCTCATACTTCAATTCAACCATGAAATCTCATACACATCATATAAAATCAAATGTATGACAGGAAGCAACATTCATAAGCAAAGCATCAATACACAGAGAAATAACACACGACCATGAGATTGAATCAAGTTTCCTTCTATTAATTCAATATCTCTACATGGGTGTTCTTCATACAATTCTCTGCTTTCTCTTCTCTTATTTAATGCTTGATCCCAATACAATATACAAAGGAGGGTGTCTATATTCCGTTTCCCTCACGAATTCTAAAGCTATCAAATCTAGAATTTAATATTCTATCTACTTTACATTAACTATCTTAAATGCCTCATCTACCTAAGGATGAGAGCTATCCGCTCAAGGTCCATTACAATAAAAGTTCGTTGTCTCTTAAATGGCTCATTTAAGATCACACAACAATTCCCAAAGTGTTATCAAAATTTGTGCTGGCTTGTCCAGCTGGCATCCGCTTGATCGTGTTGGCGATGCTCCTACATCATATTTGGAAATTATGTGGTGTATAAGGTGGTTTCCCCCTCGAAGAGGCTTATTATATGAAATTATATCTTTTTCAAGGCGTTGAGTACTTATTCTGATGTTTTTCTATGCTATATTGATATTTGGTTCTTAACAATCTCGTGATTTTCATCCAAATGGGTGGTGATGATGTTGTATTAGAGGTCCAATAGCTACAATCATTGGGAATAGAGGCCCTTAATTTTCAAGATCTTTTCATGAGATTTTCCTCATAAGACAAGGAAATTGAGCTTAGAGGTATCTAAGGGAAACCCTCTAAAGTGATCATCTCTAATAACATGAAACAATTACTCAAAAAGGGACACCATGGTGTAATTGCACAATTTTTCTCACTAGATGTTCGAACATATATATCTTCTACTCCAATGGATCTCCAAATAACTATCAAAAAAATTTCCAGGGTATTTAGAGAGATGCATGAGTCTCTTACACCAGCTCAATATCATGACTATGTTATTCATTTGCAACCAGGAAGAGTGAGATTGAGAATATGATCCAAGAAATTTAATAGGTTGACATCATTCAACCTATCCAAAGTGATTTATATTCACTAGTAGTGATGGTTACGAAAAAGGGATGGCTCATGGAGTATGTTTCCATATTATAGACAACTCAAGAAAATGGCCATCAAAGATAAGTTTCCTATTCTTTTCATTGATGAACTGTTAGATGAGTTGTATGAAGCAATCTTCTTTACTAAGTTGGATCTTCTTTCAAGATATCATCAAATCAGAATGAGATAGGAAGACATTCCCAAAACAACCATTAGAACACATGAAGGTTATTATGATTTTTTGGTTATGCCATTTGGACTTGCTATTGCTCCTTCAACATTTCAAAGATTGATGAATTCTATTTTCAAACCTTTCCTTAGAAAATTTGTGTTAGTATTTTTTGATGACATAAGAATCTATAGAAAATATTGGGAAGATCACGTACAACATGTTAACAGATTATTATAACTATTGGATGAGAAAGAAATTTATGCAAATCCTTCCAAGTGTGCCTTTGGGGTTCATGAAGTGGAATATTTGGGTCATATTGTATCTCAGGAAGGTGTCAAAGTGGACCCTAACAAAAGTAAAGCTATGAGGGAATGGACAATTCTAAAAACATTGAATAAATATAGAGGATTGTTAGTATTGATAGGCTATTACCATAATTTTTTCAAGAAATATGGTAAAACAATAGCACCTATAACTGCATTATTAAAGAAGGAACAATTTTTTTGGACTTAATAATTAACCAAAGATTTAAAAAAGCTTAAGGATCCTATGTGTATGACTCTTGTCCTGGCCACACCGAACTTTATAAAATCATTTATTGTGGAGTGTGATGCCTCAGGCCATGGTATTGGTGTATTTTTAATGCAATAAGGAAGGGCCCTTGCCTTTGAAAGTATGCAACTTAAAGGAAAAAAATTACTCAAACCCATTTATGAAAAAAAATGTTTTCCATAATACACGTAGTTCAGAAATGGAACCCTTACCTAATAGGAAGACACTCAAGGTAAAACAATATCATGATAGTTTGAAGTACTTCTTGGAACAACAATTATATTCATAAGATAAACAAAAATGGGTTACAAATATGCCAAGTTATGACTTTGAAATTATTTACAAAAAATAAAACATAATATTGTGGTAGATGTACTTTCAAGGAAAGAAGAATAAATAGAGGGTCCACTATGTTTGATTTCTACTATTCAATCAGATTGGTGGAAGAAGAAAGGATATAATGGAAGCAATATCAAGAGGTATGTGATATCATTCAATAACTACAAAAGGACCCAAGTTAATTAGATAAATTTGTGTGGAAGAATGATTTTCTATGGTATCATGATCACCTATTTTTATGTAAGAATTCCCAACTCAAACAAAAGTTCCTATTGGATTTGTACACTTGTCCTATCGAAGGACATTAAGGGTTCTTGAAAAGTTACCACAAGATCAAGAAGGATTTTTTCTAGGAAGGTATTAAATAATGTTCAAAATTATGTGGTTTTCCAACAGAATAAGGGAGAGAGAATCAATATGTCAGGTCTCCTACAACTATTATATATACCAAGTCAACATTAGGAATAAGTTTCAATGGATTTTATTACAGGTTTACCTAAATATGAAGGAAATACTATCATCATGGTAGTAGTGGATAAACTGACAAAGTATGCCCATTTTTTTTTCTCTTTCTCATCCTTTTAAAGCAAGAATAGTGGCCACATCATTCATGGAAATAGTTCAAAATCCACATGGAGTCCCCAAGATTATTGTAAGTGATAAAGATCCAATTTTCATTGGAAATATTTGGACTAATTTATTTTCTTGTTTGGGTACTCAATTGGCTCATAGCTCATCTTACCATCCTCAATCCAATGGGAAAACTAAGATTGTCAATAAATGTATAGAATGATATCTTCGTTTCTTTGCATATAATAAACAAACACAATGGGTCAAGTGGTTTTCCTTGGTAGAATGGTGGTACAACACATCCTTCTATACTTCATAAAAAACGTCACCATTTATGGTACTTTATGGATACCATCATCCATCCATCACACCTCCATTTAAAGGGAATACAATGGTTCAAGAAATGGATGAACACATGGGGAACCAACAAGAGGTTCTCAAACTATTGAAGGACAACTTTGTTATGGTACAAAATAGGATGAAACAACAAGCAGATCAAAATTGCAGTGAAATGGAATTTGAAGTGGGGGATTGGGTATTTTTGAGGCTACAACCATATAAACATATGTCCCTCAAGAAACCATATAAGGACAATAAATTATCACCCAAATATTATGGCCCCTATAAGGTGTTATAGAGGACTTAAAGTATGACTTACAAATTGGAGTTTCCTTCATCTTCACGTGTACATCAAGTCTTCCATGTTTCTTGCTTAAAGAAGGTAATCTGTGACAAGATATCAATCCAAACTATTTTACCATAGAATAATGAATATGGGGAAATCATACTATAACCATAAACAATATTTGAAACAAGGGTTAATCAATTATGAAATCGAGTGATTACTGAGTACCTTATCAAATGAAAGAACCTACCAGTGGAAGAGGTGACATGGGAAGATGATTTCTTCATGCAAAAACACCCATGGTTAGGAAAGTGTTAAGGGAGACACTTTTTTGAAGGTAAGGGGCATGTTGATACCTAGACAAAGTCCCATGTTAATAATAAAAACCCTTATTAATCCCTATATATTGAGTTATTGAAATTCTAGTTTTATATTAGTAGGTTGTTTAGAACCTTTGTTTATACCCTTTCATTATAATTGTACTCTTTGTATCCTATATACATAGCAAGGAGACATATTCTTAGGATGATCTCATCTCATGTTGTAGATTGAATATATTGTAAAAGGAGGTTTCCCCCTTGAAGTGGACTGCTATTCATTAAATTTTTATCATTCTCAAGGTGTTGGTACATAACATTGTCTCCCATCATTATAACCATGCATTTACAATATATGCATAATATAATTAATATATTATAGGGGAGAAAAATTAGGTATTACATATCTTATTCAATTGGATTGGTTGGTTAGATAAACTACTACTCTTCTCTTTGAGGTATCAATGACTAACAATTTAAACTCCAAGTGGGCTTGTGATATCTAGATAGGGCACATTGATAGTGGTGGAAATGGAATAAGAAGGAATATTAGGGGTACATTTCTTGAGATTAGTTTGTGAAGGACCTCTACTCTTGATTTGAAAATTTTACTAATTTTGTGAGGATACATATTGACTTGCGCCAAACTAATAGAATGGAAGAATTTATTTATTAATTTGAGAAATTGGTGATTAGAATAGAATTTTTAAATTCTGCACTTTTCAAGGATTGTTTGATTAATGTTTGAAGGAGAAGGTACCAAAAGAAATCTCACCCGACTACATGGTTGGAGGTCTATTAACTAGCTCGACATGCACAAGTTGTTTTAACTACCCAATCAAAACACCCTAATTTTGTTTAAGGACAATGCCCTAACTTTATTCCACCTCCACATACATCTCTACCCATTAAGGTACACAAGTTGACTCATGTAGAAATAGTGGAACATCAACTTAAAATTATTTTCTATAATTGTGATGATAATTGTTTTTGAGGGAATAAAATTAAGGAACATAAACTATTTGTCTTTGATATGACCCCATCTGGAAATTTTGAGGCAATTTTAGATGATGACTTGGCTAATATGGATCTTGTGAATATCACATCCCCTACAAATGAATTCCCCACTTAGGATCATCCTTGTGAGGAAACCCAACTTTTAGTTAACACTTTGGTTAGCATTACACCTCCATATAACTTGAAATTGGTAGGATATATCAAGCACATGAAGGTGATTTTCTTAATAGATAGTGACAAAACCTACAATTTTATTCATCATCGAGTTGCAAAAGAAACACAATATTATTTCCATGTCATTCACAATTTTTAAAACTTGATAGCTAATTGGGGCACTATGAAATGTGGTGCTATGTGTAAGAATGTGAAACTCCAAATGGGTGACTATCTCCTGAAATCTAACATGTTTTCCATAGAAATGAGAGGGAATGATGTAGTTTTTGGTGCGGAATGGTTACAAACATTACGCATTATTACCATGGATTTCAGGGAGGTATACATGAGCATCAATGAGGATGTACATCGATATACTCTCAAAGGTCTCAACATAGGATTTCCTAAATTAATTAACTCTCACTATATGGGAAAGCTCCCAAAGAAAGGTCACTCTGGCATTGTTGCATAAATCAATGCAATCCACATTATGGATGACTCCCAAAATGAAATTCATCCTTATTTGAAGTTGATTTTGGATTAACATCACCATGTCTTTGAACCACCCCAAGGACAACCCCCTCACATGGTGTACATGATCATGACATCCCATTGATTCTAAGAAGTCAACCACCAAATCCACATCCTTATAGACACCCCTTTGCAAAAAATATTAATTTGAAAATACCATTCATGAATTGTTGGAATAATGAATGGTACATCATAGTATGAGCCTCTACTCATCCCTAGTTGTAATGTTTTTCAAGAAAGAAAGAACCTAACACATGTGTCCTAAATTTCATAGTCTTAACGAGTTGACAATTAAAGATAAATTTATAATTCTAGTCACTGACAACCTCTTAGATGAGCTTCATGATGCACAATTATTGATTGAGCTTGCTCTTCATTCTAGTTATAACCAATTTAGATGAATAAAGTTAGTATTCCTAAGGATGCATTCCACACACATGAAGACATTATGCGTTTCTGGTGATGCCTTTTAATATTTTCAATGCCTCATCCAATTTTGAGAGCCTCATGAACAAGCTCTTTCATCCCTTCCTTTGAAACTTTTAAGCTCTTCTACTTTAATGATATATTGATTCACTTCAAAACTTGTGAGACACATGTGGTGCTTGTTGATCCACCCTTACAACTAGATCGGAATAACCACTTATTCATAAAACATTCCAAATGCAATTTTGGTTCTTGTGAAGTGGAATATTTGGGCCATAATGTAAGTAGTGAATATGTGTCCTCAGAAAGCCAAAGAAATAAAAAACTAGCCAAACCTAGAGACAATCAAAATCTTGTGTGGTTTCCTTGACCTTATTGGCTACCACGGGAAAATTATGTAGAGCCATATTATAATTGTAGCGACATTAACATCCTTGCTAAAAAAATCCTTCTTATCGAATAATACAACAAAATATGACTTTCATGCCTTAAAGGAAGCTATGTGTACTACTCAAGTGTTAACAATTCTATACTTCAATAAGACTTTCAACTTGGAATGTGATGCCTCTAGCAAAGGTTTTGGGGTGGTGTTAATGCAACAAGGGCTCCCATTGGTGTTCACCAATATAAAATTATACTTTAAAAACTTGGGCAAGTATACATATGAAGAATAAATTGTGGTTGTCTTTCATGCAATTGATGTGTGGAACCTTTAGTTGATTGGGCATTGTTTATTGATCAATACATACCATGATAGTTCGATGTACTTATTGGGACATTGCTTTTCTTTACTAGATAAAACAAAGTGGGTCACCAATGTGTTAGGATATGATTTTGATATCATCTACAACACGGAAAAGGAGAATATGATGGTGGATGCCTTGTCTCAAAAGTATGAGGAAGAAGGGTTTTATTTTCTTTATCCTTACTGATGCCAAATTCGATAGCATAGATACAATATGAATGGTTGATTGATGCCAAGTTATTTCAACTTCTTTAATGGCTATAAGAAGATCCAAACTCCCCTATAGGCTACACTTAACATAATGACACATTATGATATAAAGGTAATATCATTTTTGTGCAAAATTCTACTTTAAAATCAAGGGTGTTAATGTAATTGAATTCATATCCCACATTAGGTCACTCTAGATTTTAGAAAACCTATGAAATATTTAAGTGTTGATTCTTTTAGGAAAAAATGAAGAATAAAATATGTACTTTTGTGGTTGAATGTGACATGCATCAAAGGAACAAGGCTAATATGTTGAAGCAAGTTGGGGAATTGCAACCCTTGTCGATCCTTGCAACAATATCAATTTACCTTTCCATGTATTTTATCTTTGGGCAACCAAAATCAAGAAACAAATCTGTTCTTAGGGTGGTGACTGATTGACTTTACAAATATGCACACTTTTGTGCCTTATAACCATCATTTAAGCCATCCATAGTTACCCAAGTCTTCATGGATCATATTTTTAAACTATATGTCATGCTTTATTCAATTGTGATGGATCGTGACTGACATTCATATGTAAATACTTGCATGAGTCGATTAAATTTCAGGGAATCCAATTGAAAATGAGCATGACCTATCATGCCCAAATAGATGGTAAAATAAAGGTGGTAAATAAGTGCCTGGAAACTTGTTTGAAATGTTTTTTATTAGACTAGTGGTGCTAGTGGCTCCAAATTTTTTAGAATGGTGTTACAATAACACCTATGAAGGTACTACCAAAATGTCACCCTATTATGTTTTTTTTGGACAAAATATGACATTCTCCATACACTTAAGGACAATTTGGTCTTGGATCAAATCAAATGAAGAAAAAATTAGATCATCATCACTCAACACACCACTTTGAATAAGGGGATCAAGGGCTTCTTTATATCCAAATATAGAAGTAGACATATCTCAAGAAGAAGAGACACCAGCAGATAGCACCCAATTCTTATGGCCCTTGTTAAATACTCAAATGAATTGGACAAGTGACCTACAAATTGGATCTCCCAAACCACTCCTAGATCCTCCCACTATTTCATGTGTCTTGCTTGAAGAAAGTGGTTTAGCCAAATTGTTGAGTTCAAACCATCCTCTTAAAATTTGATGAAAAGGGACCTTCCTTATGGTTGTAATTGAAATGAAACAAAGGTATGGAATATGCTTCCTACACTAATCCATGAGAGAAGAATGTGCAAAAACTTAGAAAACAACAGTTGCAAACAAATAAAATATCTAATTATGTATGTTTTGATAGTTAATCAACATGTTTCTAACTATTTCTAGAAGTACTTCTAGAATTATTAAGAAACAAAGAAATGAAATAAAAAAATACCATTATAAAATATGATTTCATATGAAAAACCATTTCAGGAGAAAAGCCCCATACTCTAAATCACACCCAATGTATTATCAACAACTAAATGGTTATACTACATTAGAGAGTCTTCTTTCTTTCAACAAGAGTGTTCAATAGTGAGATCCTTCTTGCTTGGCTCTCTAGAATAAATATGGTCTACACTATGCACTCTAGGACTACATTATCCACCTGGGCCTATATGGACCAATAGGCCAACTCCCAAGGCCTATATCATGAGGAATATTACAATGGAGTATCCCGAGCCATTAAATAGGCTTCATCATATGAAATACCATGGGTTACCAATACCATGGGCCCATAAACCATGAACTGTAAACCCATAATTGATTATATCAAAGTTATCCCAACTAGTCTATGACTAAGTCAAGATTACCTCAGCATTCCCTGCTTTAAACTTGACCTGGGATAAACACCTACCCCTGTGAAATTTTATCAGAAAGGTATTCGAGAATACAACATGCTATTGTCACTTAAGTTTGTATCTATAATTTACATCAATGAACCATCAAAATACGGGTAAACATGCCTAAATGGATATTACAACCATATGGCTTACATATGTGATAATATCCTTCTCGATAAAAATACTCACGATTGCATGCCCAAGCATGTGATGCTATGAAACATCAATCAATTTCATTGCCAACATCCCTCTGATTCCAAATACATTTACATGGAACAAGTACTTATCTTACCATTGGATTTTATGGATCTTAGAGAGCTTGTTGGTCTCCCGATGGCCCTTTCCATGATGATACAATAGATCTAGTATGATATGTTGTTCATGAATTCCAATAACAAATCAATAATAGATCCAGTCCTACAAATAATAATATCATGCAATAATGTATATATGAACATATCCATCGTAGATCCAGGCCTCAACATCATCATATCACACACAATCTACCGCCAACTTAAGCCATCCAGTCTTTATATCTAACAAATTTGTGAAATATGTACTTAATCTCAGTAGGTCCAGGCATCCAAGTGGTAGATCTATTCATCTAACCACAAATCGATGCTTCTCCATTAAAGTTGTAGTCCAAAGCCACATCCTCGTGATCACTCTCCATTTCAATTCTTGTTGTGTTTTCCATTTTCTTGCAACAAGTTTTCATTCTGCACAAACTCCCACTTAAACCATGATTACATAAAAAAACATTGTCCCTAACACCTTGGATGCAAGGTGATCATGATCTAATACCAAATGAAAGAAAAGGTGTGTAATATGATTCATACACTAATTTGTGGGAGAAGAATGTGTAGAAACTTAGAACAAAAAATTGCAAATAAATGAAATAAACAACAAATCCTTAAACAAGATGATTTTATAGGGAAACGCTTTTGGGGAGAAAAAAACCCATACTCTAAAGCACAATCAATGTATTATCAACAACTAAATGGTTACAATACATTATAGAGTCTTTAATCTTTCAATTAGAGTGTTCATTAGTGAGCTCCTTCTTTCTTAGCTCTCTAGACCAAATATGGCCTACACTATGCACCTTGGGACTACATTGGCTACCCGGGCCTATATGAGCCAATAGGCCAAATCTTGAGGCCTATATCATAAGGAATATTACAATGGAGTATCCCAAGCCATTAAATGGACTTCATATTATGAAATTACATGAGAAAATTTCATGGGTTACCCACTACTGTGGACCCATAAATTATGAATTGTAAACCCATTGATTGTATCAAAGTTATATTGACTACTCTATGACCCAGTCAATATTAACCCAACAATAGCTTGAGGTAGTACTAGACAAAAGAGATCATATTATGCACTGACGCAATATCCGGGAAGTCTTGATATGGTGGAAGGATATGTAAAACTTGAATATGCCACTTGGGAACCAACCACAATTTTACAATAGTTTCCACATCTCGAACTTTGAGGAAAACATTGCTTTTGAAGAGGGAGGACATGTTAGGGTCCTACCATAATCCCTCTTGTTAATGATACTTAGGTTGTTAGGGGTTAGTTAATTAATGTGTGGTGGCCGTCCTCTTTTAATAAGACCCTCTAGGTAGTTGGCATGTTGTTAATCATTGTAAAGGTTCATTCTTATTGAATAAGGCCTATTGGGTAGTTGGTACTCGATAATGAATGTGGCCTAGTCATTAATGTAAGGACCACTAGTCGTCATGGTATGAGGTACATAGAAACTATTTGTAGAGGTAGAGAGATATGTTAATATGTTGTTAAGGATTATCATTTTATTGGAGTGATGCTAATTTATAGGTTGTTCCCTAAAAAAAACATGTGAACATTATTCACCTTTTGGAATATCAATAAAGGGTAACTTCTTATTATATAGGTTCAACACTCTTGCTCTATTTAATTTACTTTTACTGTTTAAATTTCCTTAAATATATTGTTGTTAATTCTCTATTTATTCTATATAAGTACATTAAACCTTTTCAATACCTTTCTCCAAGAAGAGCTTCTTAAGATATACAAATTCTAAAAAAATCCTCCAATGATTCATTAATATCCATAAAATTAATCACCATTTTGGTACACTAATCACCCATTTGGTACACAAAGCCAGTTAAGCCTATGTGCAAGTATAGGATGAGAAACTCAATGCAATAGACATATAGGTGGTATTCAGAGAGCAGGTTTCATGGCGCAACAAAATTTCAAATCCTTGGGAGGCGGGAAATTTTGAAGAGCTTTGTCTTGGGTGATGGTATAGTTTTTGGTCTAGGAGGACAATAACTCTTGTAGTTATTGGTTCGAAGAACGATATTTTGTTTTTTTCCTCCTTCGATTTTTTTTTAGAACCTCTGTATGGTATGATTCTTTATATTTTTCCTGAAGGATCTGAAAGGCTTCAGAGTTTCGTTAGTTCATTTGTAAGGAGAATTCTTATTGAACCTTCTCTATTGTCATACCTCAGTTCCCCTCCAATCTAGATCGATGCCTAATACCATTTTTTGGTGGGGCCTTTAAGTTTTCTCATTGGTGGTAGTTATGGATGTTGAGGTCAGCCATCCATTGGGAGATGAGGTAGGAGATCATTGGGATCATCCAAAATTCATATCAACGGTGGATTCCATATGCCAAAGCCATGTTATTAAAACCTCGTTTAATGCATCACTAAATGCTCCATCAACCCTGCAGACAACGTCTTATACTTCATTCTCTTTCTCACTAAACTCTTCTTTCCTTCATGATTCTTCCTTTGAGTGAGCTTGCAAGGAAACACAAAGAGGTGTTGGTTTCTCTCCGAGGGAAAAAAGAGGACTTGGCATAGGAAACAACATAGGTGTGGTCGAGACCTGTCCCATTTTATCTTCCGGGGCTGGAGGAAATACTTCGTATCAGTTTAAGGTCGGCCCGACAATACCTGGAAGTGGCAGAGTGGGGAAGGAACACTCTACGAAGTTTCCTTATAGAGTGTGGAAACCCCAAAAGAAAAGAGAAAGATGGTCCTTGGGATGGATATCTGGCTAGCAGAGTCTTGTTCACTTTCCTTATGTGCTATAGTAGGTAGACTTTCATATCGCCATTTTTGTAAAAGTTCATTTCTGGTGTGGATGAAGGACACTTGCGAACCCATCCTAGGTTACTCACCAGTGCTCCTTCATTTACCTTGGGGGTGGTTCGGGTTTATTTTTAATTCTCCAGAAGAATCAACAAGGATACTAGAGAAGTTTTGGGTCTTCGAAGGTGGTAGTCTTATGTTAAAGTGTTGGAGGCTAAAATTCGATCCGACATTTGAATATTTTAGCTTTCGACATCTGTGGGTGCTGATGTTAGGCTTACCATTATAGTTATGGAACCAAAAATCCTTGGAGGCTATCGAAATTATGTTGGGTCTCTTTATCAAGTTGGACGAGGAAGCAGTCCTCTCAAACAACCGTCATATGGAAAAAATCCTTGTAGAAATTTATATACACGGGGGACTGTTGGAGGATTTTGATATAGAGTGGTGAGACATGTTCATCTCCCATAGATTAGATTATCTTGGGGTACCTTTTCAGTGCAGTCGGCGTAGACAAAATAGTCATCTCAAAAAAGAGTGCAGGCTTCCTTTTGGTGTACACACAGATGAACAATCAGTGGAGGAAAATGTTGACAATGCGTATCCTACGGGGGATACTTTGGAACCGAGCTTCCATCAGGATGCGTGGGAGATGGACGATTATACAGACATGAAATCTACATTTGTGGGTAAGTTACGACATTTTGTCCCTAATCTGTATTGTTCTTTTTTGGCATGGGATATAAATCTTCTAGACTCTGTGTTTTTTTATGTTTCTAACGAATTTGGTGTCCTATTAAATTTGAGGATGAGGGACAAGGGAAAGGAGGCCTACACCCATAATTCTGATACGACCCTACCCCCATTGGCCTTAAATGAAATGACTATGGCACTTAATAGCCCTAATGTTACTCTGTCTCTTCCCTCTACTGCCATAGATGTTGCTAGGCGGTCGAAAGACTTGCCCCTCCCATCGGGTTTTGGTGAACCTGATGATATTACCCAATCTATGGATATGATTCTTAATGATTTAGTCACAGCCTACATGGAAGTAAATAACCCTGTTCCTATTCCGACCTTCTTAAGAAAAACTGAAGTGGTTCATGGGGAACCATTACCTATAGAACAGGAATTGGTGGCTATGGACACCTCGACTGGCAAAAAACTTTCATGGTCCAGAGGATCGGGATTGGAATTGTCTCATGTAAAGACCGAGAGTGCACACAAATGAGGGGGATATGACATGGTGACACCATATTCCTCATCTCTTTCGACTATCGACCACGGGGAGCTTAGAGGCATCAAAGCCCTTGTAAGGGCCAAGTCATGATCATTTTATCCCTAAACATTAGAGGGGTAGGAGGGCCCCTTAAACTGGCCTGTATGAGGATATTTATGAATAAGACTACCCCTGACATTGTTTTACTACAAGAGACACTAACTTCTGATGAGAGAGCTCAGGATTTTATGTTTTCTTTGAAGCTAGATTGGATGTCGTGCGCCATTAGTTCTGTTGGTAATTCGGGGGGCTTGTTGGCATATTGGGACCCTCAATCTTTTGTTTTCTCTCATGTCCTTACCTGCGGCGTCATTCTCTTGACAGGATCCATTGTTGCAGATAAGAGGATACTATCACTCCTTAATGTGTATGGTCCTTGCAAGGAGCGCAAGACATTCTGGAGAAAAGTTGTCGACAGAGGGATACTATCTATCAAAAATCTTATACTGGAGGGAGATTTAAACTTTACCTTAAACTCTAAAGAGATGTGGGGTACAACGTCTATGTTGGATCCTTTGGCTCCTTTTTTCAAAGAACTTTTTGATGATTTTTCGCTTGTTGATGTGGCTTCGACCGAGCTAGCCCCGACGTGCCATAACAATAGGATGGGGGAATCAAGCATTTCAAAAAGGCTTGACATATGTTTTATGCATGAATATTTGATGGGCCTAGAGCTATAGTTTAGATATTGGGTGGATCCAACATATATATCAGACCATTCTCCTATTTTGTTGTAGTTGGACCTTGGCATTCCAAAGACTAGGCACGCTTTTAAATTTAATCTGGTTTGGTTAAAAGATGGTACTTTTGTTGAATTAACTAGAGAGGTATGGCTTGATAACAGGTTTGATTTTCTTGTTGGATCTCAGAGAAGACTGGTTGAGAAACTTTCACTCCTTAAAAATAGGGTTAAATCCTGGTTGAAAACTAAATTAAAAAGGGAACATGAACAATTAACAACGATTGGAGCAGATTTATAAACCTTTTTTCGGAAGAAAAATGCGGGTACGATAAATGAAGAAACAAAACAACAAGGGAAGCATCTTGAAATGGATCGGAATAAGATATTACTGTAGGAAGAAGAGAGTTGGAGGCAGAAAAGCAGGGCAATTTGGATAAATAATGGTGACAGAAATACAAAATTCTTCCATAATTTTACTAATTATCGGAGGAATAAGAAATTTCTATGGGAAATAAGGGATGAGGCTGGTAATGTTCACTCAGGCCAGGATGCCATTAAAAAATAAGTTGTCTCCTATTTCGATTATTTTTTTAAAGATTATGATCCAGATGGATATCGGTGGCCACCCACCTTTTCCAACTGGCTCAAAACAGCGTTCTGACATTTTTGGCAATTTACTATTTTTAGCAGTTTTTCGGGTCCTGAACTTCTGGAGCCGTTTTGAGGCCCTAAACGACGTTTTTTGGGGTATGTTGCGGTTGCAAAATTCCATTACGGAATTTTGTCAAAAATGTTGTATTCCTCGGATAGAACTTTCCAACGAGCTATCATACGCCTAAAACGGAGATCGTATGCAAAAGTTACGACCCCGGGAAGTTGATGCACCAACTTATCCAAACGGGGCCCACATGACTTTTGGCGCTTCATCTCCTAGGGTTAGGTTTTTGGATGTCTAAGACTTTTTGCATTCCTGTCTATTGTAAAAAGGCCTTTCGAGCCTCATTGTAACTATCTTCTTGCGAATGCGCGCTGTCGTCATATCTCTTCTCAGAGATAAGCCGCCACCATTCTAGCAAGCTTGTTTCCGCTGCATTTTACAGTTTCAGCTTATTTTGTTATTTAATAGAAAACTAGTTTTACTGTATCTCTGTTATTTTTGTGTTAAGTACCTGCTAATAATCGGTATTCATTTCGTTCTGCTCATAAAATACGGATCATATTAGAATCAAACTAATATTCAGGATCAGCTGGTGACCATCAGACTGTATCCAAGGATTGTTCAGGAGGAAGAGGTAGAAACTTTGGAAAGGGTTGTTACTACGGAGGAGATTCTGGAGGTATTAAGAGGTTTTGCAAAAGACAAGAGTCCGGGCCCTGATGGGTGGACAGTTGAATTTTTCCTTTTCTTCATTGATCTAGTTGGGGCAGATTTATTAGAGATGGTGGAGGAAACTAGACTTCGTGGTGAAGTCAAACCGCTAAATTCCACTTTTCTTTCTTTAATTCCAAAAGAAAATTGGCCATCATACTTCTTTGATTTCCAGCCTATTGCATTATGTAATCTTGTTTACAAGATTGTCACAAAGATAATTGTGAGGCGGATTAGACCTTTCCTTTCCCGGGCTCTTTCAGAGGAACCACTGGGGTTCCTTAAGGGATGCCAGATTTTGGACGCTATAGGTACAACATAGGAGTGCCTCCATAGCATAAAGACTAAGAAATTATAGGTAGTCATTCTGAAAATAGATCTAAAAAAGGCATACGACTGTACAAATTGGGATTACCTTAGATTATTGCTTTTACACTGTGGTTTTGGGCATCTTATGTCTAGGTGGATTATGGGTTGTGTGTCTTCGGCTAATCTAGCCATCCTGATCAATGGAGAACCCAAAAATTTCACAAATAGTGGGAGAGGACATCGCCAGGGTTTCCCCTTGTCCCCACTTCTTTTTATACTTGTGATGGAGGGGCTGAGTCTTGCACTAAAAAAGAGTCATTTGGAGGGGAAGGTGTCGGGTATAAAAGTCTCTAGCTTGATAAGGATCATTCATCTCCTATTTGTGGATGATGTGATAATAATGACTAAAGAAGACATGAATGAATGGTGTGAGATTCAACAACTATTATGTGTTTTCTTTGGTGCTAGTGGACTAGAGATCAATACACATAAATCCACCTTCCATCATCACATGATTTAGCAAGACTTTCAATATCAGTTGAATGATTTATATCATTTTTTCAACTCTTGTCTTGTGGATGGTTTCAAAAAATTGGGGTACTTTTTAAAGTTGGACAGGTATAAAGTGGTTGATTGGAACTGTCTATTGAAAAAATTTGAACACAAAATTTCACATTGGTGTAATCGTTACTTATCATTGGGTGGTAGATTTGTACTGATTAAAGAAGTTCTTGAAAGCCAACAAGTTTACTGGTTGGCACTTGCACACATTCCTGCAATTATTTTGAACAAGATTCGCAAGTTAACCTTCTCTTACCTTTGGTCAGGTACAAAAAAATCCGCTTCCATACATCTTTGCAGTTGGGAATTATTAGCCAGACCAAAATAGTTTGGTGGCTCGGGGATTAGGAACATTTTTTTCTTCTCGAGAGCCTTGGCAACTAAATCCCTATGGCGAAGATTGATGCAACCGAGGGTATGGCAACATGTCTTGAAAGACAAGTACTTTTCTCATACTTTGGTGATATCGTGGTTGAGATCAACAATACCGGTGGTCCAATTTGGTTCACAAACTTGGAAAAATCTTATTAATGCTTTACCTCTTTTGGTGCACTAGCTAGCATGGAAACCGGGATCTGGTGTTGATATCATTATAGGGAAGGATGCAATCCTGGTCTTGGAGGTGGGATATTTTCTTTCACAGGAGCTGATTCATTTTTTAAATGATCATCAGGTAGTCTTTCTCTTTTGGGCTAGAAGTGCGCCAGCTATAGGTTCACTTTGCTGAAATTGGCTTACCTGTGAAGACCTAGGATTAGAAGGGGATCTAGCTGTTGAATGGGAAGGTTACAAAAAATAATTGATTGATGTCGACATTGCATTGAATGGAACAAAGGATGAATTAATGTGGACAGGTGGGGAAGGAACATGGATCTTAACTACAAAGAACGTTTATAATGCCCCGTCGGCTAAAATTTGGACAAAACACAAAAGTGGATGTCAAAGGAAAATCTGGAAATGGGATTGCCCACTGAAGATTAAATTGTTCATGCGGTTCCTTATTGAAAACAATATGATCACTTGGAATAATCTCAACAAGTGCGACTAGCGAGGTCTGGGACTATGTCACATGTGCAGAGGTAATGGAGAATCGGTTTATCACCTTTTTATCCAATGTCCTTTCATTGTTGCTATTTGGAATTTTTTTTAAATCATTATAATCTGAGAGGAGGGTGGTTGGGAGCTACTATCAATGAAATCTTCGACCACTGGTGTAAAAGGCACTTTAGAATCCCATCCTTACCAGCCTTTATTTGTTGGTACATATCGATTGAATGAAACCTGGCGATTCTTGAATCTAAAGAGACATCTCTGGAAAAGGTCTACTACCAATCCTTGGTTGCCATCAATCTTCACTTGCCACAGAAAAACATGTTGAAGAAGCATAGTGCTCACTGTATACCTTCACACATAATTCTAGGTTGGTTCGATGGGGCCTCACAAATAAATGGAGAGAAAAGCGATGCTGGTGCGGTTATAAAATTGAATGACCATATTGTTTACAAGCTTCTACTTAGGCAGGGGCACCAACATGAGCGCTGAACTCCTTGGTGTATGGGCCATTTTGAATATGGCACAAAGACTCTCTATTTCGAATATTCACATCATGGGAGATTCCAAAATAATAATTGATTGGCTTAATGATGTTGTCTCATTGCGGGTTACTTCCATTAATAGCTGGAAAGAAAGAGTCATGGATCTCATTAAGCAATTTTCCATCATCACCTCCACTCATGTTTATAGAGAAGAAAACCAGGAGGCAGATTACTTATCCAAACAGGACTTGCTGGAACGCCCGGGAGCAATAGTTTTCTTCCAATGGATGGAAGGCCAAGAAGGGCCCAAAACTTACATTCAGATGTACTAGCCACTTCTTGAAGATGTCATGAGGACAATGTTATGTTATGTTTATTTTTTGGTTTAGCTTGTTGTTTATCTCTATATTAACTATGGAGACTAGCTTTTTAAAGCTCTAATAGTTTTGTAAGAATCCATTTGGGATGATGTTTTAATGTTTCTTCTTGTGGGATAGTATCACTTTTGAGACTTTTTGTTTATTGTAATGAAACAAGACTAATTATGAAGAACACTTAATCGATCTGATTAAACTGGACCTAGATATAATGATCCTATAAATATGTAAGCAGATTATATATCTTAATATAATGCACAATTTTCTTGGAGAAAAAAAAAAGTTCTTACAATTTACATTCCTCCCTTCTTAATTCTTAAGTTAATTATCAAGGGATAACATAAGTCCTAGTTAAGTCTATGAAATCCCATGCCCGCGGAAATGTTTGTCAAAGAAAACTTTTTAAAATATTTTCTATGACTCCGTGCTCGTTGAACCCAAAGTGTTCATGTAGGATCAACATGATTTATTACCTTACTAATTAGTGATACCTTGACATGATATTTTTCATACCAAAGGAGAACTTTTATAATTAAACCATGTTGTGCTCTAGTGGCGTTTTTATATTCCTAATGTCACTAGCTTAGATGTCTTACCAATGTTTATGTGACAAGGTTACATAGTCGAATCACCTGACGTAAGAAAACCCCTAGTATAGCGGTCGAATGAAAATAATACCATCTTCACTCTACTATTTTCGTTCCTTTGGAGCTTATATTTTAATTTTTGTTTGAAAACATGATCAATTTGGCTTGGTGTCAATGTTGGCCATAGTTGACCAACCGATATTTCCCCAAAACAACATTTATTCAACATTTTGTCTAGTTAGATTTTAATGGGTGTTATGTATGTATGGGGTATATTGAACTAATTGCAATATTTTTTTATGGTTTTTTTCAAATAAAAATTGGGGCTAAAGCTTAAGTTAGATTTTAATGTGTTGATACATTGTCTTTGTAAAATAATATTTTTGATTAGTTAAATTTTAATAAGTTATATGTTGTTTTATGTGATATTTGAATACTATATTTATTAATTTCATTTGTGTAAAAAAAAGTATGGAATGTTTTGTAGTCATTTTTATCTAATAATATTTTAAATTAATTAAATTTTAATATG
>ML777938.1:592208-613515 GCA_009831015.1 Picea engelmannii | reverse complement strand
ATCTAGGCCTCGACATCATCATATCACACACAATCTACCACCAACTTAAGCCATCCAGTCTTTATATCTAACAATTTTGTGAAATCTCTACTTAATCTCAGTAGGTCCAGGCATCCAAGTGGTAGAACTATTCATCTACCCACAAATCCATGCTTCTCCATGAAAGTTGTAGTCCAAAGCCACATCCTCAAGATCACTCTCCATTTCAATTCTTGTTGTGTTTTCCATTTTCTTGCAACAAGTTTTCATTCTGCACAAACTCCCACTTAAACCATGATTACATAAAAAAACACTGTCCCTAACACCTTGGATGCGAGGTGATCATGATCTAATACCAAATGAAAGAAAAGGTGTGTAATATGATTCATACACTAATTTGTGAGAGAAGAATGTGTAGAAACTTAGAACACAAAATTGAAAATAAATGAAATAAACAACAAACCCTTAAACAAGATGATTTTATAGGGAAACCCTTTTGGGGAGAAAAAACCCACACTCTAAAGCAAAATCAATGTATTATCAACAACTAAATGGTTACAATACATTATAGAGTCTTTAATATTTCAATTAGAGTGTTCATTAGTGAGCTCCTTCTTTCTTAGCTCTCTAGACCAAATATGGCCTACACTATGCACCTTGGAACTACATTGGCCACCCAGGCCTATATGAGCCAATAGGCCAAATCTTGAGGCCTATATAATAAGGAATCTTATAATGGAGTATCCCAAGCCATTAAATGGGCTTCATATTATGAAATTACATTAGAAAATTTCATGGGTTACCCACTACTGTGGACCCATAAACTATGAATTGTAAACCCATTGATTGTATCAAAGTTATACTGACTACTCTATGAACCAATCAATATTAACCCAACAATAGCTTGAGGTAGTACTAGAAAAAAGAGAGCATATTATTCACTGATGTAATATCCGGGAAGTCTTGATATGGTGGAAGGATATGTGCCACTTGGGAACCAACCACAATTTTACAATAGTTTCCACATCTCGAACTTTGAGGAAAATATTGATTTTGAAGAGGGAGGACATGTTAGGGTCCTACCATAATCCCTCTAGTTAATGATACTTAGGTTGTTAGGGGTTAGTTAATTAATGTGTGGTGGCCATCCTCTTTTAATAAGACCCTCTAGGTAGTTGGGATGTTGTTAATCATTGTAAAGGTTCATTCTTATTGAATAAGGCCTATTGGGTAGTTGGTACTTGATAATGAATGTGGCCTAGTCATTAATGTAAGGACCAATAGTCGTCATGGTATGAGGTACATAGAAACTATTTGTAGAGGTAGAGAGCTATGTCAATATGTTGTTAAGGATTATCATTCTATTGGAGTGATGCTATTTTGGAGGTTGTTCCCTCAAAAAAACATGTGAACATTATTCACCTTTTGGAATATCAATAAAGGGTAACTTCTTATTATATAGGTTCAACAGTCTTGCTCTATTTAATTTACTTTTACTGTTTGAATTTCCTTAAATATATTTTTGTTAATTCTCTATTTATTCTATATAAGTACATTAAACCTTTTCAATACCTTTATCTAAGAAAAGCTTCTTAAGATATACAAATTCTAAAAAAATCCTCCAATGATTCATTAATATCCATAAAATTAATCATCCATTTGGTACACTAATCACCCATTTGGTACAAAAATCCACTTAAGCCTATGTGCAAGTATAGGATGAGAAACTCAATGTAACAGACATATAGGTGGTGTTCAGAGATCAGGTTTCATGGCGGAACAAAATTTCAAATCCTTGGGTGATGGCACAGTTTTTGGGCTAGGAGGACAATAACTCTTGTAGTTATTGGTTCAAAGAATGGTATTTTGTTTTTTTCCTCCTTCGATTTTTTTTAGAACCTTTGTATGGTACAATTCTTTGTATTTTTCCTAAAATATCTGACAGGCTTCATATTTTCGTTAGTGCATTTGTAAGGAGAAGTCTTATTGAACCTTCTCTATTGTCATACCTTGGTTCCCCTCCAATCTAGATCAATGCCTAATACCATTTTTTGGTGGGGCCTTTAAGTTTTCTCATTAGTGGTAGTTATGGATGTTGAGGTCAGCCATCCATTGGGAGACGAGGTAGGAGATCATTGGGATCATCCAAAATTCATGTCAATGGTGGATTCCATATGCCAAAGCCATGTTATTAAAACCTCGTTTAATGCATCACTAAATGCTCCATCAACCTTGCAGATGACGTCTTATACTTCATCCTCTTTCTCACTAAACTCTTCCTTCCTTCATGATTCTTCCTTTGAGCGAGATTGCAAGGAAACACAAAGAGGTGTTGGTTTCTCTCCGAGGGAAAAAAGAGGACTTGGCATAGGAAACAACATAGGTGCAGTCGAGACCTGTCCCATTTTATCTTTTGGGGCTAGAGGAAAGACTTCGTATCAGTTTAAGGTCGGCCCGACAATACCTGGAAGTGGCGGAGTGGGGAAGGAACACTCTACCAAGTTTCCTTATAGAGTGTGGAAACCAAAAAAAAAAAAGCGCAAGATGGTCCTTGGGATGGATATCGGGCTAGCAGAGTCTTGTTCACTTTCCTTATGTGCTCTGGTAGGTAGACTTTCATATCTCCATTTTTGTAAAAGTTCAGTTCTGGTGTGGATGAAGGACACCTGCGAACCCATCCTAGGTTACTCACCGGTGCTCCTTCAATTACCTCGGGGGTGGTTCGGGTTTATTTTTAATTCTCCAGAAGAATCGACAAGGATACTAGAGAAGTTTTGGGTCTTCGAAGGTGGAAGTCTTATGTTAAAGCGTTGGAGGCTAAAATTCAATCTGACATCTGAATATTTTAGCTTTCGACATCTGTGGGTGCTGATGTCAGGCTTGCCATTACAGTTATGGAACCAAAAATCCTTGGAGGCTATCAAAATTACGTTAGGTCTCTTTATCAAGCTGGATGAGGAAGCACTCCTCTCAAACGACCGTCGTATGGAAAAAATCCTTGTAGAAATTGATATACACGGGGGGACTGTTGGAGGATTTTGATATAGAGTGGTAAGACATGGTCATCTCCCATAGATTAGATTATCTTGGGGTACCTTTTCAGTGCAGTCAGTGTAGACAAACTGGTCATCTCAAAAAAGAGTGTAGGATTCCTTTTGGTGTACACACAGATGAACAATCAGTGGAGGAAAATGTCGACAATGCGTATCCTATGGAGGTGGATACTTTGGAACCAGGATTCCATTAGGATGCGTGGGAACTAGACGATTATACAGACATGAAATCTACATTTGTGGGTAAGTTACGACATTTTGTCCCTAATCTGTATTGTTCTTTGTTGGCATGGGATATAAATCTTCTAGACTTTGTGTTTTCTGATGTTTCTAAAGAATCTGGTGTCCTATTAAATTTGGGGATGAGGGACAAGGGAAAAGAGGCCTACACCCATAATTCTGATACGACCCTACCCCCGTTGGCCTTAAATGAAATGAGTCTGGCACTTAATAACCCTAATGTTACTTTGTCTCTTCCCTCTACTGCCATAGATGTTGCTAGGCGGTCGAAAGACTCGCGCCTCCTATTGGGTTTTGGTGAACTTAATGATATTACCCAATCTCTGGATATGATTCTTAATGATTTAGTCACGGCCTACATGGAGGTAAATAACCTTGTTCCTATTCCAACCTTCTTAATAAAAATTGAAGTGGTTCATGGGGAACCATTACCTATAGAACAGGAACTGGTGGCTATGGACACCTTGACTAGAAAAAAACTTGCATGGTCCAGAGGATTGGGATTGGAATTGTCTCATGTAAAGACCAGGAGTGCATGCAAACGAGGGGGATCTGACATGGCAACACCATATTCCTCATCTCTTTCGATTATCGACCACGACGAGCTTAGAGGCATCAAAGCCCTTGCAAGGGCCAAGTCATGATCATTTTATCCCTAAACATTAGAGGGGTAGGAGGGCCCCTTAAACTAGCCTCTATGAGGAGATTTTTGAATAAGACTACCCCTGACATTGTTTTACTACAAGAGACACTAACTTCTGATGAGAGAGCTCGAGATTTTATGTTTTCTTTGAAGCCAAATTGGATGTCGTGCGCCATTAGTTCTGTTGGTAATTCGGGGGTCTTGTTGTCATATTGGGACCCTCAATCTTTTGTTTTCTCTCATGTCCTTACTTGAGGCATCATTCTCTTGATAGGATCCATTGTTGCGGATAAGAGGAGACTATCACTCCTTAATGTGTATGGTCCTTGCAAGGATCACAAGACATTCTGGAGAAAAGTTGTTGACAAAGGGATGCTATCTATCAAAAACCTTATACTAGAGGGAGATTTAAACTTTACCTTAAACTCTGAAGATATGTGGGGTACAACGTCTGTGTTGGATCCTTTGGCTCCTTTTTTCAAAGAACTTTTTGATGATTTTTTGCTTGTTGATGTGGCTTCGACTGAGCTATCCCTGACGTGGCGTAACGGTAGGATGGGGGAATCAAGCATTTCAAAAAGGCTTGACATATGTTTTATGCATGAATATTTGATGGGCCCAGACCTATAGTTTAGATATTGGGTGGAGCCAACATATATATCAGACCATTCTCCTATTTTGTTGTAGCTGGACCTTGGAATTCCAAAGACTAGGCACGCTTTTAAATTTAATCTGGTCTGGTTAAAAGATGGTACTTTTTTTGAATTAACTAGAGAGGTATGGCTTGATAATAGGTTTGATTTTCTTGTTGGCTCTCAGAGAAGATTGGTTGAGAAACTTTCACTCCTTAAAAACAGGGTTAAATCCTGGTTGAAAACTAAATTAAAAAGGGAACATGAACAATTAACAACGATTGAAGCAGATTTAGAAACCTTTTTCCGACATAAAAATGCGGGTACGATAAATGAAGAAACAAAACAACAAGGGAAGCATATTGAAATGGATCGGACTAAGATATTACTGGAGGAGGAAGAGAGATGGAGGCAGAAAAGTAGGGCAATTTGGATAAATAGTGGGGACATAAATACAAAATTCTTCCATAATTTTACTAATTATCAGAGGAATAAGAAACTTCTATGGGAAATAAGGGATGCGGCTGGTAATGTTCACTTGGGCCAGGATGCCATTAAAAAATAAGTTGTCTCCTATTTCAATTTTTTTTTAAAGATTAGAATCAAACTAATATTCAGGATCAGTTGGTGACCATCAGACTGTATCCAAGGATTGTTCAGGAGGAAGAGGTAGCAACTTTGGAAAGGGTTGTTACTACGGAGGAGATTGTGGAGGTATTAAGAGGTTTTTCAAAAGAAAAGAGTCTGGGCCCTGATGGGTGGATAGTTGAATTTTTCCTTTTCTTCATTGATCTAGTTGGGACAGATTTATTAGAGATGGTGGAGGAAACTAGAATCTGTGGTGAAGTCAGATCGCTAAATTCCACTTTTCTTTCTTTAATTCCAAAAGCAAATTGGGCATCATACTTCTCTGATTTCCAGCCTATTGCATTATGTAATCTTGTTTACAAGATTGTCACAAAGATAATTGTGAGGCAGATTAGACCTTTCCTTTCCCGAGCTCTTTCAGAGGAACAACTGGGGTTCCTTAAGGGACACCAGATTTTGGACGCTATAGGTACAACATAGGAGTGCCTCCATAGCATAAAGACTAAGAAATTATAGGTAGTCATTCTGAAACTAGATCTAAAAAAGGCATACGACTGTACAAATTGGGATTACTTTAGATTATTGCTTTTACATTGTGGTTTTGGGCATCTTATGTCCAGGTGGATTATGGGTTGTGTGTCTTCGGCTAATCTAGCCATCCTGATCAATGGAGAAACCACAAATTTCATAAATAGTGGGAGAGGACATTGCCAGGGTTTCCCCTTGTCCCCACTTCTTTTTATACTTGTGATGGAGGGGCTGAGTCTTGCACTAAAAAAGAGTCATTTGGAGGGGAAGGTGTCGGGTATAAAAGTCTCTTGCTTGATAAGGATCATTCATCTCCTATTTGTGGATGATGTGATAATAATGACTAAAGCAGACATGAATGAATGACGTGAGATTCAACAACTATTATGTGTTTTCTTTGGTGCTAGTGGACTAGAGATCAATACACATAAATCCACCTTCCATCATCACGGGATTTAGCAAGACTTTCAATATCGATTGAATGATTTATATCATTTTTTCAACTCTTGTCTCGTGGATGGTTTCAAAAACTTGGGGTGCTTTTTAAAGTTGGACAGGTATAAAGCAGTTGATTGGAACTGGCTATTGAAAAAAATTGAACACATAATTTCACATTGGTGTAATCGTTACTTATCATTGGGTGGTAGATTTGTATTGATTAAAGAATTTCTTGAAAGCCAACAAGTTTACTGGTTGGCATTTCCACACATTCCTGCAATTATTTTGAACGGGATTCGCAAGTTAGCCTTCTCTTACCTTTGGTCGGGTACAAAAAAATCCGCTTCCATACATCTTTGCAGCTGGGAATTATTAGCCAGACCAAAATAGTTTGGTGGCTCGGGGATTAGGAACATTTTTTTCTTCCTAAGAGCCTTGGCAACTAAATCCCTTTGGCGAGGATTGATGCAACCAGGGGTATGGCAACATGTCTTGAAAGACAAGTACTTTTCTCATACTTCGGTGATATCGTGGTTGAGATCAACAATACTGGTGGTCCAATTTGGTTCACAAACTTGGAAAAATCTTATTAATGCTTTACCTCTTTTGGTGCACTGGCTAGCATGGAAACTGAGATCTAGTGTTGATATCATTATAGGGAAGGATGCAATCCTGGGCTTGGAGGTGGGATATTTTCTTTCACAGGAGCTAATTCATTTTTTAAATGATCATCAGGTAGTCTTTCTCTTTGGGGCTAGAAGTGCCTCGGCTCTAGGTTCACTTTGCTCAAATTGGCTTACCTGTGAAGACCTGGGATTAGAAGGGGATCTAGCTGCCGAATGGGAAGGTTACATAAAATAATTGATTGATGTCGACATTGCATTGAATGGAACAAAGGATGAATTAATGTGGATAGGTGGGGAAGGAGCATGGATCTTAACTACAAAGAACGTTTATAATTCCCTGGCGGCTAAAATTTGGACAAAAAACAAAAGTGGATGTCAAAGGAAAATCTGGAAATGGGATTGCCCACCGAGGATTAAATTGTTCATGTGGCTCCTTATTGAAAACAATATGCTCACTTGGAATAATCTCAACAAGCGCGGCTAGAAAGGTTCGAGACTATGTCACATGTGCATAGGTAATGGACAATTGGTTTATCACCTTTTTATCCAATGTCCTTTCATTGTTGCTATTTGGCAAATTTTTTTAAATCATTATAATCTGAGAGGAGGGTGTTTGGGAGCTACTATCAATGAAAGCTTTGACCACTGGTGTAAAAGGCACTTCAGAATCCCATCCTTACCAGCCTTTATTTGCTGGTACATATGGATCGAACGAAACCTGGTGATTCTTGAATCTAAAGAGCCATCTTTGGAAAAGGTCTACTACCAATCCTTGGTTGCCATCAATCTCCACTTTCCATAGAAAAACATGTTGAAGAAGTGCAGTGCTCATTGTATACCTTCACACGTAATTCTAGGTTGGTTCGATGGGGCCTCACAGAGAAATGGAGAGAAAAGCGGTGCTGGTGCGGTTATAAAATTTAATGACCATATTGTTTACAAGCTTCTACTCAACAGTGGCAGGGGCACCAACATGAGAGATTAACTCCTTGGTGTATGGGCCATTTTGAATATGGCACAAAGACTCTCTATTTCGAATATTCACATCATGGGAGATTCCAAAATAATAATTGATTGGCTTAATGATGTTGTCTCATTGTAGGTTACTTCCATTAATAGCTGGAAAGAAAGAGTCAGGGATCTCATTAAGCAGTTCTCCGTCATCACCTCCACTCATGTTTATAGAGAAGAAAACCAGGAGGCAAATTACTTATCCAAACAGGCCTTGCTGGAACGCCCAGGAGAAATAGTTTTCTTCCAATGGATGGAAGGTCAAGAAGGGCCCAAAACTTACATTCAGATGTACTAGCCACTTCTTGAAGATGTCACGAGGACGATGTTATGTTATGTTTATTTTTTGGTTTAGCTTGTTGTTTATCTCTATATTGATTGTGGAGACTAGCTTTTTAAAGCTCTAATATTTTTGTAAGAATCCATCTGAGATGATAGTTTAATGTTTCTTCCTATGGGATAGTATCACTTTTGAGACTTTTTGTTTATTTTAATAAAACGAGACTAAAGATGAAGAACACTTAATCGATCTGATTAAACTAGACCTAGATGTAATGGTCCTATAAATATGTAAACGGATTATATATTTTAATATAATGCACAATTTTCTTTGAAAAAAAAAAGTTCTTACAATTTACATTCATCCCTACTTAATTCTTAAGTTAATTATCAAGGGATAACATAAGTCCTAGTTAAGTCTATGAAATCCCATGCCCGCGGAAATGTTTGTCAAGGAAAACTTTTTAAAATATTTTCTAGGACTCCGTGCTCGTTGAATCCAAAGTGTTCATGTAGGATCAACATGATTTATTACCTTACTAATTAGTGATACCTTGACATGATATTTTTCATAACAAAGGAGAACTTTTATAATTAAACCATGTTGTGCTCTAGTGGCGTTTTTATATTCCTAATGTCACTAGCTTAGATGTCTTACCAATGTTTATGTGGCAAGGTTACATAGTCGAATCACCTGACGTAAGAAAACCCCTAGTATAGCGGTCGAATGAAAATAATACCATCTTCACTCTACTATGAAAATAATACCATCTTCACTCTACTATTTTCGTTCCTTAGGAGCTTATATTTTAATTTTTGTTTGAAAACATGATCAATTTCGCTTGGTGTCAATGTTGGCCATAGTTGACCAACCGATATTTCCCCAAAATAACATTTAGGCTAGTTAGATTTTAATGGGTTATATATATATAAGTTAGATTTTAATGGGTTATATATATATATATATATATATATATATATATATATATATATAACACCCATTAAAATCTAACTTTTATATATATATAACACCCATTAAAATCTAACTAGACTAAATGTTATTTTGGGGAAATATCGGTTGGTCAACTATGGCCAACATAACATGGTATGTTTAGCCAATTGCAATATTTTTCATGGTTTTTTTCAAATAAAATTTGGGACTAAAGCTTAAGTTAGATTTTAAGTGTTGATACATTTTTTGTAAAATAATATTTTTGATTAGTTAAATTTTAATAAGTTATATGTTGTTTTATGTGATATTTGAATACTATATTTATTAATTTCATTTGTGTAAGAAAAAGTATGAAATGTTTAGTGGTCATTTTTATCTAATAACATTTTAAATTAATTAAATTTTAATGTGTTATTACATTTTTATTATTTATTTTTATCTAATAACATTTTAAATTAATTAAATTTTAATGTGTTATTACATTTTTATTATTTTGGAATTTTGACAAATAACATTTTGGAGTAGTTAGATTTTTAACTAATGTTGTTATGATTATCAAATAACATTTTGTATTGCAAAAGGATAACACTCTCTCTTTAGAAATGGTAGTCATGTTTTACTAAATAACATTTTGGGTTACTTGGATTTAATAAGTGTTGTTGCATGTATTTGTTAAATAATATTGAGGGCTCCATGGGTTTTAAAGAGTGTTGTTATATGTCCTTTTATGTGACACTTGAACAATTCATTTATTGAGTTCATTTTGAGTGGTCAAAAGGATGATGTGACCTCTTTAAAGAGGTGGTCAATTTTTGCCAAATAAGATTTTGGACTAGTTCTATTTTTATGAGTGTTGTTGCATGTAATAATTTTTTAGGCTAGTTGGATATCAATCATTCTTATTATATGTTTTTCTTAGTGAAATTTGAACATATTCATCTAGATCATTTTGAATTGAAGAAAGGCTTCCATTCCCTCTTTAAATAGGTAAGTAGATTTTTCCAAAATAACAATTTGGATTATTTAGATTTTAATGAGTCTTGTTATATCTTTTTGTCAAATAAAATTTGGGCCAATTAAATTTTTAATGAATATTGCTAATTTCTTCCAATAATATTTTGGATTAATTAAATGTTAATGAGTGGTAGGACATGTCTTTCCCAAATATCATTTTCATGGAGTCATTTTTACCTAGTTCATTTCAAAAGTAAATGTCTTTTCCAAATAACATTTTTGTTTAGTCATTTTCATTGGTTCCATTTTAAATGAAGTAATTAATGAGTGGATTCATTTTAAATAGAATATTGAGTGATTGATGTTACATTTCATTAAATTCACTTTTGTTTGAATGAATTAATTGAGAAAATGACATCACATTTTCATTAAATTCACTTTTGTTTGAATTGGATTAATGTCTTTTTTCAAATAACATTTTCATTAAGTCCAATTTACTCAATTTGAATGGGATAAATGTATGATTTGCTTTACAATTTCATCTAATCCATGGAATAATTGATTGAGTGGCTACTTGAGTTCACTTTTGTTTAAATGAAATTTTTATTGAATTCACTTTTGTTTGAATGGATTAATGGAACTAATTGATTGAGTGGCTATTTGAGTTTACTTTTGAGTTTACTTTTGTTTAAATTTTCATTGAATTCATTTTATTTGAATGAATTAATTAGACTATTTGAATGAGTAGTTTATTAAATTCACTTTTATTTTATTTCGATGAAATAATTGATTGAGTGGTTTATTATATTATTTTTAAATGAATAAACTCCATGGAGTAATTGATTGAGTGGTTAATTGATTTCACTTTTATTTAAATGGAATTTTCATTGAATTCACTCTTATTAAATATTTAAATGAAGAATTGGACTATTTGAGTGAATGGTTTATTGAATTCACTTTTGTTTGATGGAGTGGATGAATAATTGATTGACTGGTTCATTGAATTCATTTTTAAATGAATAGACTAACTTATTGAGTAGCCTTACATTTTCATGAGTTTACTTTCCTAAATAATATTTTCATTGAATCTATTTTAAATAGACTAATTAAGTCATTTAGAAAATCCATAACAATAGACTAATTAAACTACCTGTTTTATAAATCTTACAGGTCCTTTGATCGATAATTCACGCTCTCGGTCTCCTGTGACTACGATATGTCACCCACATAGCTCTGAAGATGCTAGTTGGCAGTAATATATGAGATTTCTTTATCCACTGATTTGAATGCAAGAAAATTGTACATCTCCAAATGTTTATTTGGTCAATCACGAGAGGATGTACATATGGAGACTTTTCCTTGGAAGCATTTCATTTTCTCTTTTCTCATAATGAAAGGAAGAATTTTCTAGAGAATATCTCAAATATTTTTAGTAACAGTTTAACAATCTTTTAAGTAGATTATCAATTGGTTATTTCAGGTGGTGTGGTTTTGTTTGAATAAGAGTGATGAATCAGTCTATATTCAGGGATTGAAGCTAATGATAATTATCCTCACTATTAGTTGACAACTAAATTATAATAAGTTTTACCACCTTTAAAACAAAAAAAAATACTATTTTATAATTAAATATAAAATTATGATAAATTTTGCTATAGCTAATTTATCTCAATTTTATCTTTCATATTCTATTTGTTGAAATTTCATGACTTAATCTTTTTCAAATTTACGATTAAATAAATTGAATCTTATATTAGAATGAACAATGCTAAAAACTCCTGCCAAGTTTGGATGATACCATTTATAAATTTATAAATCTGATATGCCGAAATTCATTAAACAACAACTTCCACAAAATTTCAGTACAAAATGACTACTGTGAACTCTATTTCTTTTAAGAAGACTACGAAGGCTAAAATAATGGCCCCTTATCGTACTCCTTTTGCATTTGTAACAATTACGAATGTACTTACATAGAGCATTATATATGAAAATGAGAGCAACAGTGATACCATGAACGTGTTACATCATCATCAATGAATGGTGAATAAAACAAATTAATGTGCCAGTCATAATTGCTGTTATAGAAAGGCAACATTAAATGCTGGGAGAAAAGATTAGTTGTTTTTAATGGGCGGCTTGTTATAAAATAGAGTTAATGCTTCAGTCATAACTGGTGGCTTGCGGGGTCTGTGCAACCGGGGCCCTCTTCATGCTTTATACAGTACAAGTCTATGCCGACAGTCATAATAGGCGGCCTGTAGAGTCTCTGAAACTTGGGCTCTCCTAATGTTCTCATTGCGGAATATGAGGTCATCATATCCTCTGTTAAGCTATTTTGGTGGTTTTTCTTTCACAATCTTATTAAAATTAGGTCAGAATTGCATGGGATATGGATTCATTATATAACCACATTACTAGTCCCTGTCTAAGGTTAGGATTATAATTATAGCATTAGTTTCATTCTGTATCATCTATTAGTTTTCTTTATATTCGAATATTTTTCTTGCTGTCTAATTTTGTAAATATGCTTAACAAATTAATTATTTTTCCATGATATTTAAATCACTTTTATCACACCTCTATTGACTAATGAATTTGATGTCTTTTGGAGGAGCTGCAACAAAATGTGATTTTTCAATCTTAGGTTATACTTAAATTTTGAGTTTTAAGGTTATACGGAACACACACACAATATAATTTTTTTCAAAGATAGATAACCTAAGTTTGGAGTTTTCATTACTGAATACACACACAATGAATTTTTTTTTCCAAAGATGAATAACCTAAGTTTGGAGTTTTAATCTTAAATAACTACTACATCTATTCATTGAGGTCATTAAATTCATGTTTGTGAAATAAATACATGTGAAGTGTAATTATTTTTCCATAATATATTTTTTAATGATTTTGTAACATAAATTTTATTTATAATTTTGTAACATAAATTTTTAATGAAGTTTCTTACCTCCTAATATATTTTAGGAGTTTCCTATTGTGTATATACCTCAACCAAACTATCTCTATAACTCTGGCATAGATGACTCTGCATACTACTTTCTTATAGACCATCCATGAACGAAGTTCCGACCCATTGATTAAATTTTGGGTACCATGAAGAGGGTGGAGTTGGATTCAACCATACTGAATGTAAATTGGAGTTGGATGCATGCATAGTGAATGCAAATTTAGACATTAACCACTCCAATGACATATCAGTGTATACCATGTGAAGTGGATTACTCAACTTTTTCAAATAAGTTGAGTTTTGTCCAATTTCAAAGCATTAATTACATTATAACTCTTTTGATTGTAAATTCATGCTCATGATAATTATATGTTTTGATTGCAAATTCTTTCAGATGACAATGATATACAAAGTATTTGTAAATACTTTGTCAAATTTTATTTTAGAAAATAACTTCAACTTGAAATTTAAAAAATAACAATTAAAAAATTCATACATATAGTAGAAAAAAATTAGGTATAACCTAAGATTGAAGAATCACATTTTGTTATAGAAAAATATATCAATATCTTCCCACATAATTAATAAACTTAATAATTACAAAGGTTAACATATTACTATAGAGTGAAGAGCTTCTATGCTTAAATAGAAATATAAGATCAAGTAATCATCTACTTATCAGATTGTTATTAAATTTTTAACTCTTTAACACCATTAGATAATGACTTGTAAATTTGATAATGAATATTAATAAAATAGAATACAATTAATGTTAAATGAATATTGTATAAAACCAAAATAATGACAAATGAGTCAAATACCTTCCTATTTTAGAATATGAGGAGATAATTGTATGGTAGTTATTCATATGATTATGAATAAAGTTACATTATCAAATTTACAAGTCATTATCTAATCATGAATTAAAGAGTTAAAAAATTAATAACAATCTCATAAGTGGATGATTACTTGAGCTTATATTTTTATTTAAGCATATAATCTCTTCACTTTATAGTAATATGTTAACCTTTGTAACTATTAATTTTATTAATTATGTGTGATGATATTTGCTTAGGTGGCATAAAAAAAGTGCATTTACAATTCATTAATTTTATCTTTCTTTTACATAATTATTATATTTTTCATAAATAATGTAACATACAACATTCTAATGTCAGAAGTTAATGTTAAGATCAAGCCTATATAGACATACTTTTTTTATTTAGCACATCTCTTTTCAATTTTATTGACTATTTATTTTATAGAATAAATAATAATTGGTGGACAATTTATCAAGATAAATTTGTTACCTTATATTATAACAAAATGATGTCATCATTTGTTGATTTTAGTATATTTTTTATTGCTATTATGAATATATTTTAAGTAATTTTGATAAGTAATGCCACACCACTTCACCTACAACATTAATTTTAAGAACATAAGCCAATGTATGGGTATAAGCATCTTCAATATGTTAATATGTAATGTTGTAATTCAAACTTATGCATGAATTCAAATCTATGCACCAAAACTATAGGGACATCGCCACTGCAATAGCACTTGTTTTGGTGGTTTTTCCTTCATAATTCGATTAAACTTTGGTGAAGATTTTCAGTTTGATATAAAACTATCATTTCAACAATTCCAAATTGTAATCTTGAACTAATTTAATCTACCATGCAAATTTAAACTAATTTAATCTACCCATATACTAAAAAAATGCAATTTGAACAATACAAACTCACATTTAATCAATTCTCCACAACACTAAGTATGCCTCTTATGAAATGCCCAATGCTCTATAGAGTACAAGTCTATTCCCATCCTTGTGTTTTAGAATTAGTAGCTAGTCACATCTTGATGACTAAATATTATTACAACAATGCTCTATAGAGTACAAGTCTATTCTCGTCCTTGTGATTTAGAATTAGTAGCTAGTCAAATCATCATTTCAAAAAAATTACTATTAACATATCTACAGGGAATCAAATGAGGAAGCAACTTCTTGGATCGTTGCCAAGCCAATGTAAACAAAAAATTTTCTTCTAGAAAAAAAAGAAACTAAGAAACTAATCACATCTCGATGACTACAAATTATTACAATAACATAAAGTTGGTTTTTCTTAAGTATACAAATGCAATTTTTGATAAGTTTAGTTTAGTTTTGATCAGTGTATTTTTGAATATTTGTTTATTAAATGTATTAAAATATATATTGATAAGTTTAGTTTAGTTTTGGTCAATGCATTTTTAAAATTTTGTTTATTAAATGTGTTAAATTATATGAGTTTTATAGTTTTCAAGTATTTAAAATTATTAAATGTGATAAAATTTATTTGCGTCAGATCTTCTATCCATTGACTAACCCACCATCACTCGACATAGATGTCATTTTATTCCATTCCATTCCATATTTCCAATAGAGATAGAATAGATATTGATTCCTTATTTGAATATTATATATTCAATTAGGGGACTGACTCAAAAGCTGAGCGTAAGTGAAAGCTTGCCCTGAGCTACAACGAATAAGCTAGAAGTTGTCTCATTTGAAATAATAGGGTTACACTAATAAAAGTTGAAAGAAATTAAGTTTGTTTACTTATTAATTTATTTCATTAAGTAAAGTAAAGAGAATTTTAAAATTACTTAAAAATTAAATAATATAAAGATATTTAATAAAGTGTGAGGGAAATATTTTAATATAATTATAAATATATGTATTATTGATATATATTTTTAATTTAGTTATAGATATGGATAATGAGATTTTATAGTGCAAAGAGAGGAGGAAGTCCAAACTAATGGCTTAAGATGTAATACCATTGTGTTGATCCCCAAATTATTAATATATGTATTTTATGATGTAATTTTGTACATTGATAAATAAAGTAAATACATTAATGGCATATGAAGATATGGAAATAACATGGGGCTATGAATCCACTAGCGGGGAAAGAAATGAGGCTTATGGAGCGAGACACGAATACTATTATGTTATTTCTACTTAAGTTCGTTACCCTTTTCTTTATGATTATCATAAGTACTTCTACCTTGATATTGATTGCCAAAGTGGAATACCTAGACTTCTAATGAAGGCATGTGGTCTCTGCTTTGCATGCAAATATATTCCATGATTTTGTGATGCAAGCCATTATTTGCATTCATTCTTCCTTTGGTTTTCCCTATGAGCTCAAAACTATCATACTATTGTGGTATTAAGATTATGGGAAATTGTTGTCATGGAACTATGAGGAAATTATGATTATATGTAGGGGTAATTGTTGATATTAAGAGGAATTAATTATAACTGATAATCCGAGGAATCCCAACACAGAGAATCCTATGTTGGAGCCTTGGAGGGAAGTGGTATAGTCTAAGGGATTATTGAGTAGAGAAGATGATCATATTCATTGGGTTGTGTAAGTTGAGGGTAAGAGGGTTGGTTGATTGCAGGGAAAATTTTAGGGGTCAAACTTCACCCATAGGCTAATTTTCCATGCTTTTTACCAAAAACTATTCTCCAATTCCCACTTTTTCTAAAAATGATTTGCCCAAATTCCATAGAATAACTTATTTTACCTTAAAAATAGCCCAAATTTTATAGAAACTATATAAAATCCTTAGAAATTTGAATATTTTTATAAACATATCACCAAACATTTTATAGTTTGCATATTAAGGACTAGTAATATGTTGATTGAGATTGTTGTATTGGAATTCAACTCAAGAATTCTAGTAATTGGGTTGTGCGAGAGAGCTAGAGCCAAGCCATAGGAATTCAACCTTGTGGATTCATAACCTCAGCTCGGGGGTTTCCTTTGTTATAAAGAGAATAGGTATACCAGAGAGAGTATGGTTGGGTGGAATGCTCTTCTTTTGCACCTAGCAGGTGAAGAATTTCCAAAAGATAGGTTTTCTTCATTTGTTTATAACTATGCAAAATTATTGTTGTTCATGTCATGGATTAATTTATTTTCTACTTTTCTTAGTTCACAATGCATGTATTAATCATGATATTAGTCCTCATTTATAATTATGGGTTCATGATTGAATGTATTTCTTAATTATGCTTTCATAACTCTGTGTGAGAATGCATGTGTTCTATAATTAGTTAAATATCAGAGCATTGAGGTTGTTAATGGTATCATAGAAAAAATTGGTGTGGTTATGGAGTATCTTGTAGCATCAATAGTGCATAAATATTATTGGATATGTTATAGTATGGTATTAGAGCCATTGGTTACAACGATGGGGTTGTATGGTCCAGAAATTAGTTTTTACAGGAATAAATTTTAGTTGTGTATGAAGTGCTTGACATAATTCCTTCACGAGAATAATTGGGGAAACAATGTTTGAAGCCCACAGTGTTGAATTGAGGACTCCATTTATTAGATTGGATTATTATTAAAGTAATTGGGAAAGTTATGGAGGTGAAAAATAAGAAATTGTTGAATTTTAGAGTTAGCTCTGTGAAAATTTGAGGAAAGTATAGTTTGCAGATTGTATGTTTGATAAAATCTCCATGAAGTAGTAGTATATAAATCTTGCAATGGAGAAAATTGTGGTTAAAAAAAATCCCAAACGATGCTCTTGACATAATATATGAGTTGGTATGGAGGATCCACAAATGAAATTATGACCAATACGATCTATTTTATGAGAAATGTATGAATTTGTGTAATTTGTAAATTGCTATAGATATTCCACTGGAACAATTCATCACAATAGATCTTATTATATTATGAAATATTAGATTGGTTTATTTCTTTATAACCCTGATTTATTATCTATATCTTATGGATTCAATTAAGAAATAACTGAAATATAAAAATGAAAGAACAGACAAAAATACACACCAACCACACAAATGAACACAAGATTTGACCTAGGAAATCCAATACGGGAGAAAACCTTTCTAGAAGGTGAGGCTTATGCTCTTCTCTCTTTGCTTCAATTATAAACCACACATACAAAGGAATGGGAACTCACTATGGACTTACGTTTTGGCATTGTGGCCTGAACAACTACAACAAAATCCTCCTCCTCCTCTGTTATTCTCCCAAAATACCACCCTTATATTTTTTTCTCGATTGTGGAACAAGATAAAATGAAAAATAATGGAACCCCTTCTCCTCCTAGAAGCTTGGTATTTAACATAGCCCGATAACAATCTACGGGTAGGGTTTTGACTTCCTCAACCGTTAATTGTGATAATATTTTGGACCTTTTAGAATATTCTTAAAAGTAAACATGTGGCTAGCCCCATATGCATGAGTAATGAGAGTTGATGTGGCATCCTCTCGTACCATGGTGGTCAACACAGTAGGTCAAATTGCGAGAGGAATAACATTTTCATATGAGCTCTAATTGACATGATATTTTCCCATTGGAAAGGTCTCTAAGTTTAGATCAGTGTCAAGGGGTATAAGTTAGAGATAAAATAGTTTTTACCCCCAAAAATGCAGTTTGATGCCTCAAAGTGGCTCGAGAAGGATTCAAACCTCAATTTTCCAAGCTGGGACCTGTCATTAAAATGACCTTGCAAGCCAATTTCTCTAATTTTTTCCACTCTGAAAGCATTGCAATAGATGACAAATAATACAATGATCCAATCTGGATAATACCTCCCCATTTAAGGAGGCTTTTGGTCCCAAAAATATTTACTAAATGAGGTGAGGAAATTTTTTCTCGACCTTCTCCCCGAAGTACCATTTTTATTTACTTGGAAGTTATCCTTTCAACCCAATCTTCCAAAGGTCATGATACCCTTGCCTTACAGTTATAGTCTTCTTCTACAAAATTGTGTTTTCTTCCAACTCTTCCTGAGCATTTGGTGCTAAGTCCTCTATGGTAGGTAGGACATGCTCCTCCTCCCGATCCAACATGGAAGGCTCATAGATTTAATGATTATCCACACTTACTAATGAGTAAATGTGCATATATGGGGTTAGATTGAGTATGTAGGAATTATATTCCACCTTCTCCAATATCTCTAAAGGGACATACTATAGATCCTTGATATTCTTACCAGGACCTTATAGTATTTCCTTGTTTATTTATAACCAAACATTTTTTCCCACTTTGAATGAATTATCAGTTCTATGTTGATCATGTCTAGCCTTATACTTTTCCTGTGACTTCTTTGGCATCTCATGTACCTGCAAATGGATCTACCTAAACTTATCAACACATTTTTATACTCTCATTGCATCTCCCATGAGGTCCTCCTTCACTCCTCCTTGTTTTCCATATACAACATCCAAGGGTGAAGGTGGAAAATATCCAAAGAAAGTTTTAAAAGGTGACTTACCAATAGAAGTGTAGACTGATCTATTATAAGAGTGTTGTATATAGATCATATTTTCATCCAATATTTTTGGATGCCTCTTATTGTAACCCCTTAAAATATGCACCAAAGTCTTGTTGATTACTTCTATCTTCCCATTTGTTTGTGGATGGAATGTTTTATATCTCTTCAACTTAGTTTCCATTTTCTCCCACATTGTTAGGATATTTAGACACTTAGGAGTTAGTTAAGATCTACTTGGTCTAATAGGTCGTTAGGTAAAAGTGTGTTTCTTTATCATGCATTAGTATGCATTTGTAGTTAGGAAATATGACGGTCACGATATGTTCCTGACATAGAGTGATCTGACGGTTCATACTCTCCTCGATCTTAATGGCCATTGATCCGTGGCTTAACACCTGATTGGTCCATGATCTCTATTTAAAGAGCATGGAGGGTCATTTGTCAATGATCGATTATGAGAAACTCTCTTGTAAAATCTCTCTGTAATATTTTTATTTGCATTAATAAACTGCTCCAAGTGGCCACGTTGGCTGGGGTCGTGGATGTTTCCCCGTAACGGTTTTACCACGTGAAAACATCGGTGTGTTGATCTTTGATCTGGTTATGTGAGTGGTTACTGAAGGTGTTCGTCCTCTGTTGGAATACCTGTGTTGTCAAACATGGTATCAGAGCCTTGGCCCAGGTTCAATTCCCTTGAGTTACGTCGGAGGGGGGGTGTTGGACTAACCGCCGCACCTCTTGTGGACTAGGGGTGTTGGACTAACCGCCGCACCTCTTGTGGACTAACCGCCACGCTGGAAACATGGGACTAACCGCCCACTCAAGGCGATGTTGTCGATTTGGAATTTTAATAACACCTGTGGGTTTTGGTGTAATGGAAAATCTTAACATGGTATCAGAGCCTGTTTGAAGACCCGCTCCTGTTGTAGATCGAGATCGTGAAGCCGAGTTGCCTCATCTCCATTTTCTGGCATTTACGTACATTTCTAGGCTGAGAGGATTGTTCCATTGCGTCCGGAGCACTCGTTTCATTTATGAAGACTTTTCGTTTCACTCGAAAAGGTTTCCGTTTGCCCAAGATACGACCATTACAGTCAGATCCGAAGGTATAAAGTTTGAATACGCATTTTTTTTTAAATTTTTGCAAAGTTTTGATTTTATTTCGGTTTGTATTTTTTATTTCCGGGCTGCTAATCTTTTAGATCTACGTATGCTCTTTGTCCCGTGCCTTGTGCGATCTCGGAAAATCAGAAACAGATAGGAAAAGGTGCATCTTCCGGGTAAGCTAACCGAGATCTAACCCTTGTTGTCATCGAGAAACAAAATTTTTTCTTTGTGTGAAAAGAGTTTTTTTGGAGCATGCTCTCCAAGGTCGTCTTCAACAACAACAAAAACAACAACAACAACAATCCTCCTTTTAAACATTACAATATGTTTTGCTAGACCATTTGGTTAAAACTTGCCTTATTAAGTAAGAGGTCTTGAGTTCAAGTCTCTCTTTTGTTACCTTTTTTGAAAAAGTTCATGCTATAAATTGTAAAGTGCTTTTCACTTCAAGTATAAAAGTGAATCACTATAAGTAGCTTTATATTTTATTTTAGAGTTATTTTGCATGCAACTTTTCTGTTATAAGGTAACCTCATTGTAAAAGTGATCCCCACTTCTCTTTATAAAAGTGGGTCACATCATAAAGTAGCTTACACTATCACGTGGTTATTTGGTTACTGTTTATGCCTTTTTTAAAAGGGGCATAACTCTCACATTGGAAGTCCGTTTTCAGTGCCGTTTTTTTTAAAATCACACAACTTTTCGAGATCTTTCTATCCAGATCATTAGTTTCAGTTTTTAAATCTGAATTATCTACATATTTAATATGGATTCTACAAGTACTGTCATGCTTACCAACAACAACTACTTCCAATGGAGATCTCATATGGAAGATTTATTAAGAAGTAAAGGCTTGTATCGGATTACCATGGGAAAGGAAACAACCCCCACTGATGATGATAAGAAATCCAAATGGGATAATAGGAATGATGAAGCACGTGGACTAATTGGAATGTCCATTTCTCCTGATCTAAGGTACCACCTTCAAGGAATTGA
>ML777938.1:555610-571194 GCA_009831015.1 Picea engelmannii | reverse complement strand
AGAGAACAAGCGAGGGACGCAACTTATAGTCATCAACAGAAGATCAAGCAGGCTTTTGACAGAAAGGTAAAAAAAAAGGAGTTCGAGATCGGGGACTTGGTTTTTAAATGGGATGCACCCAGACAGGATAAAGGCAAGCACAACAAGTTCGACGCTCTCTAGATCGGCCCCTTTAAAATCTCTGAAATTTTCTCCAACAACACCTATGGGTTGCAGGATCTGGAGGGCGAAGAGGTTTTCAACATCCCAGTAAATGGGCATTTTCTAAAAAAATGTTTTATTTGAGCCGTAGACGGCTCCTCTGTTTGTAAATATTGTCTTTTACTTCTGTGTTTATTTTCTTTTTATGTTTCGGCTTAATAAATGACTCTATAGCCCAACAGCAAGGCACTGAAGCTGCAGAATGAGTTCTTAGAGCATCGCAGGGACGACTCTATCCTCCATGGAGCCTAATGTTAGCGATATTTATTGCCTCGGGATTAGGTGTACCCAAGTTTGCAGTTGGCGCGAGAAGCACCTGAGCATATCACAAGGGAATCCCATTTTGAAGCAGCAAGTAAAGCAAGCAAGCGGGCAAAGTTTTGTCTTCGGCAGTCGGGAACCATCCTTAAATCAAATCAACAGTCAGAATCTTTCAGAGGAGATCGGTGAATTCCCGTCAGCCGTTAGATTTTTAGAAGTTGCACCGGGTTTAAGTCCTAGTGTGTGGAGGAAAGTCGGGGTTCGGTTCATCGGAGAATCAGAGTTTTCTAAGATAGGGAACTCTTGCATGTAGGAATCGCGATACGCGATTTCCTGACTGGATCGAAGTCGTCCGTCAGAAGGGACACGTGGCAAGAGATCCCGTAGAGTCGGGGATCGGGGAACTGAAAGTCCCGTGCACATAACAACAGGAATCGCGATATCCCGATGGAGTTAAAGACCGTAGTGGGATACAGGTGGCAGGATTCGCAGCGGGGAGCGGACCATTGACAAGTGGCAGGGCCCACAACACTAACGAGATTATCCGGGCCGTCCGATCTGGACAGACACGTGGTGCGCGATTAAGACGTTTCGGCATGTCACCCCTCGCGACCCCAAAATGCAAAGGATAGTCCCGTTATGTTCCGATGCACGAGGTGACAGGAGAGTCCGTGGCCCGGGCCCATGGTATTATAGGGAGAATTAAGAACCGTTAGATCTAGAAGGACACCTGGCGCAGGATTACGCCATCTCGACATTTCGCCTCTCGCGACTTCAAAGGCACAAAGAACAATCGTCCTTATTCGCGAACGCCGAAAGCCTCCATGGGGATAAAATAAGGGTCACGGTCCATGGTAACCCGAGAAATTAAAAGAGCTAAGCAGAGGGGGGGCCTAAAGGTATTGTGTCCAGTCGCTGAAGGCATCATCACGATTTTCAAATGCCATCAGAAGCGATTTCGTTCCTGGTTTTCGCTTGAAGTAAATAAAGATAAGAAGGAGTAGTTGAATCCTCCTTTCATTCATTAAATGAGGGAATGGAGAGTCTGGAAAGACGTCCACTTGCAGAGGTCTTGTGTACCATTTTCCTCAGAGAGGCCATGCCAAAGTCCTCAGCTCGATGAAGAAGTCTGTGCACTCTAGTTGGGCGCTTAATGGCTCAGCTACCCTCCTTACAGAAACCGTGCATAGTCAAGGTGGCATTTAAAGAAAGATACTGGTACGAGTTTGATTGAAGGGACACCAAGCCTTGGGGTGGCTAGGCACGCCTCTGTGAGGCGATTTTTCCTGAGTATATAGACTCAGTCTTTGTATTTTTGTAGGTATCGATGGTTGAGCAGAGCTCCCTATGGTAATGTTAAGCAACTATTTCAGTTTCCAGCTTATGTATCTGTATATGAGATTTCTTGTTTTATGACAGACAGTTCTTCTCTACCCGTCTAAGTTTTTCATCTTATGCTAGGAAGTTCTTGATTGACTGAGTCATGCGAATTGCTGCATTTCTGTTATGATAAATGATTTATCATGGCATTATTGTATTTTCTGGTGCTCTGTATTCAAATGCAAGAAGACCTTGTGTTGGGATGCCTTCTTCTACAGTCTGTTAGGAACCTGCTGTTTATAACATACCTTCACACTCTTCTCCATAAGTCTTCCGCCTGCCCACCTTTACTACAACTCACTATTTGAAATTTACGCAAGACCTCACTTGCTCATGCATACCTATCCTGTTTTCAGAGTTGGAACACTACTGTTTCAAGTTTCTTTCCATTTGATCACCCATCTATGAATAATCGTGACACAAAAATGATGGGCGTCGGGCTCTTCTCCTGATAGCAATCCAGGAGTGACTTTCGTCGCCAACACTCTGTTTGAAACTATTTCCTTAGGCACTTCATATAGCCTAACAACTTCTCTCATATATATCTACAATATTTGTTTCCTTGTGTGTAGTCTTTATCAGAATAAAATGTACTTCTTTAGTCAATTTGTCCACCACCACCATGATGGAATCATGTTCCTTCACTGTTCTGGGAAGCTTAGTAATAAAATCAACCATGTCAACTTCCCACTTCCATTCCAGAATGGGAAATGGTTTTATCAAACCTATTGGGTGCCTATGTTCAGTCTTCACTTTTTGGCATTCTAGACATCTGGTTATTTAATTAGCCACTTCCTTATTCATTCCTGGCCAAAAATATTGGCTTCTTACTGCTGCAATTGTCTTCTGATATCCTAGGTTCTAGGGCATATGGCACATTATGCATCTCCTTCAACACTACATTTTTCATCTCACTGGAATTCGACACATACACCTTACCTTTGTACATGAGAATTCCATTTTCTTTCAGCTAATAATAATTAAATTTCTGCTGAAAATTACTTTGTTGTAATATCTCTTTTATTTTTACATATTGTTTATCTAAATTTGTTGTTGCAATGATTTTGTATTTCAAATCTATCCTCTACATTTTGATGGTTGCAATATGCACTTCATGAGCTCTCATTTTGAGTGCATCAACCACTTGATTTTCCTTTCCCTTTATATGCTTAATTTCAAAGTCATATTCACTCATAAATTGCAACCATCTAGTTTTGTTAGCATTTAGTGTTGGCTTTCCAAACAAATGCTTCAGACCATTGTGGTCTATCCTTAGCTCAAATTTATCACCCATAAGGTAGTTCCTCCACATTTTCAGTGCATGTACAATCGCTTCTAACTCCAAGTCATGTGTAGCATAATTCCTCTCATGCTCTTTTAATTTTATGGACTCATATCATACCACATGGTCCCTTTGAATAAGAAATCCATCGATTTCTTCCTTTCATTCATCAGTGCACAAAAAAAAATAGTTGTTTGGATCTACAATCTTTAATATTGATGCACTTGTCAAAATTCCCTTCAATTGTTGACAACTCTCTTCACACTTGGAAGTCCATTCAAATTTCACTCCCTTCTTTTACAAGGAAGTGTTTGGTCTTGCAATATTTGAGAACCCTTTTATGAATCTTCGATAATAACCAGAAAGATCCATTAATGATATGAGATCTGTGACATTCTTTGGCATTGGCCATCCTCTACTAGCCTTTATCTTCTTAGGATCAACTTCTATCCCTGTTGTTGATATTATATTCCCCAAGTAGTGAATATTCTTTTGATAAAATATGCACTTACTTAGCTTAGCATACAATCTATGCTCTCTTAAAATTTGAAACACCATTCTTAAATGTTGCTCATGTTCCTCCTCTGATTTAGAGTAGATGAGGATATCATCTAGGAACACAATAAAAAACCTATCCAGGTGCTCCCTGAACACTCCATTCATCACAAACATAAAAATTGTTGGGGCATTTGATAGCCCAAATGGAAGTACTGTGAATGCATAATTCCCATATAATGTTTTGAATGATGTCTTGATGGTGTCTTCTTCCTTTATCCTTACTTGATGATATCCTGATCTCAAGTCAATCTTTGAAAATATTCTTGCACCTTTTAGTTGATCAAACAAATCATCAATTCAGGGCAAAGGATACTTATTATTTATGGTAACCTTATTAAGCTTCTTGAAATCAATACACATCCTTAAGGTTCCATCCTTCTTCTTCACAAAAAGAACTGGGTCTCCCCAAGGAGACACACTTGGCGGTGTATACCCCTTTTTCAAAAGTTCTTCAAGCTGCATCTACAACTCTTTTAGTTCAGGTGTACCCATTATGTATGGTGTTTTGGACACTGGGCGACTCCTGGCACCAAATCAATAGAGAAATCAATGTCTCTCTTTAGTGGAAATCCTAGAATTTTTATAAAAACATCTTCAAAATCCCTCAAGACCAGATGGTCTTCAATGCTTTCCACTTTGTCTTTGGCTGCCTTCTCTATATGGGATGCAAACATTTGACATCCCTTCCTGAAGATCTTCCTCAACTAAATCGCTGAAATATCTCTAACAACTACAACTCTTCAAATGACTTGAATCTTGCCTTGCTGCCCTTCCTCATCAAGACATATGATTGTCTTGTTGTAATAGTCTAGGACAACATGATTTTTTTCCAACCAATCCATGCCAATTAGGAAATCATATGAACCCAATGGTATGATGTTTACATCTACCTTTGTGTTGATTCTATTCATGTATATTTGACAGTATTTAACCAACTCATTTATTTTCCTCTTAGCCCCCGTGGATGACTGAACTAACCAAGATTTCTTATGCTTACTTCTTTGCAAGTGAAATCTTTCAATAATGTTAGCATTTATGTAACTATGGCTATCTCCAGAATCAATTAAAATTGCTATGGGATGGTTATCAATCTTACCTTCCACTTCAATTATGGGGGATTGATATTCAACTTGATTGTTGTCTAAGGCTACATAAATCCTTGTCATGCTTCCTCCCATGTATTTCACTATTTCAGCCTCCTGAATGTTATGGAAAGTCCTCATTATTTCTCCTTTGTGAGGGTAGTCTATAAATAAGTGATTTACCTCACATCCCCAACATTGAGAAGGTTGCTTCCTTGGCCTTTTACCAAATGAATTTGCATTCTTTTTCTCATTTTGGGCTGCCTGGCCTTGCTGATTTGCTTGGGAGTTATTTCTAAAAAAGGGCGTCTTAAAAAAATTCTTCCTTTGATATCCCTTTCATCTTGTCATTCCAGGCCTTTTGAAACACTAGACTTCCTTTTCTTTTTTCATAAAGGTTCCTTGATCTCCTTATGGTTTCCTCCAAAGTATTGGGATCATCATATTGTATCTTCTCACTATATAAGGAGGGTAACCCACTTAGAAACCTTTGGATTTTAACCTTCTCATCCTTAATGAAGTCAACATACTTAAACAATTCAAAGAAACACTTCTCATATTCCTGCATCATCATGGTTCACAACTTGCGTTTAAAGAAATATTTCATTTTTCTTTCATAATAATGATCAGACAAATATTTCTCTTGGAAATATCCTTTGAACCGCCTCCATGAGACCCTATTCTCATCAAGGTTCTTCGCTTACTTAATCTGATCCCACCACATGTATGCTTTTCCTTGCACATGGTAGGTGGAAATTATATCTTCTACCTGAGAGGGGTAATCATGCAGCTAGAAATATTTCTTCATTTCCAATAGCCAGGCCTCGACCTCTTCATCCTTTTGATGTTCACCATTGAAAGTAGGTGGCTTGATTTTCTTGAGCTCACCCTGAAAGATGTCTACCTCATGTCTTCTTATTTGCCTCTGAACAAGAGACACACTTGGGATGTTCCATGTCCCTAAGCTTGCATGAGTTCTTCTATTGGACTAGCTTGAAGAATGATGGTGCTTTCTCATGTTTCTTGACTGCCTATCATTTCCATGATCATCCATTTTTCTATGGGATCTAGATGATGCTACTTGTCTAGAACTATCTGCTTGCTTGGTTCTAAAATGTTTGTTAACTTACTTATGAAACATGTTTAAGATCTTATTTATCTCTTCCCAAGCCCTCACAATCCTTTCATTATCAACAATGTAGCTCTTCACTTCCCTAGTAGGCTTCTCAGAGTGACATGCTCTTTCCTATCTCTTCTTCCATTTGAATCTGTCTCAGCATTCCCCATGCTAAAATGTAGACCTATGATCTATTCATAATGGTTGTCATATCCTTGAGAATATTACATAACTCTAGTCCTCATATAATAACTAAAGTTTCTTTCTGTACCTATAATTATGGAATAAACGTGCATGTAATAATTACCGTTAGAACATGTATATTATAAAACATTTCATTAATTAAAATACATGTTGTTTACTCATAAATTCATGAAGAACATATTGCATCAATTCACACTAGTATTCCTTAGATGAATTCCTCTCTGAAATATCTTTTCAATGGCTATACTCATGCCCCAATCTGAATTCTAAGCGAAAAGTTACAACAATTTCATGTTGCTTTCCACTATGTCACTGCTACATAAATCTATTTATTAGTTTCTAGAAGATTTTATTGCTCAATTCAAATTTTTGGGTGGACAAATTTCTTCTACTCCTTAATACCTTTCCAAATACTATTCTCTTTCTCAAATCTGAACTCGGAGCTTAAAGTTATGGCTTCTTGAAAAAAACATTTTCACCCCTTTTTGTGCATTTTCTCTACTGGTGCGATTTTATTGAAATGACAAATTTTGTCAATTGTAGAAGAAAATATGTCAGGAAATGGAGAAAAAATTGTATGAGACATAGATAATAATAAAAATATTTAATTCATAACAACTCACACAATTTCAATCTGATGTTCCATTCAAAAACTACAACAATCTGGAATTTGCAACTTTGTCCTTTTTCATTGATTTTCCAGACTTGGAATTTTTAGCATAACTAGCTATCTCTCAATCTGTGCATTTCTGGAAAAAAATCACTCAACCAAAGTTTTTTTTATTTACGAGTCTATAAAAAGTTGACTAAATAAAAAAAAATCAGTTTTGTGGTCTAGGGTCACTTTTCCTTCTCCGAAAATCTCAAAAATCCCACAAAAGTGTCCTGGAATAATGGTTTTTGGCCTATTTTAGTGTCCCCATTCCAACCCCCATAGGATTTATTCAGTTACTTCATGGGTTATTTATGTTCCTTATTTTTGGACTCTCCCCAATATTTTTAGCTTAATATGGACTTCTTTCAATGATTTGGACATGGATCTTTAAAAACCACTATTTTTCCATTTCTGCCAAATTCAAGAAGAATTGGATAAGAGTCCTCTTTGGTGCTTTTGTAGACCTCCTCTCTACAGAAAAAACCCATAACTTTCATCCAAATATGATTTAATGTTCTCTACTTATGTCCAAAATAAGAAAATGGCTCCATACTTTTTATATTTTATTTTGAAACTGTGGTACAATTCTTCCTACATGCAATCTATGCCTTCGATCTCAAGTCAGAAGAAATATGGACCATTTATCTACTCTCTATCGGCCATAAATGACCGATGTTCTCCTTTGGCAAACAAAATACTTCCCCAAACTACCAACCTGACCATTAGCCATCAACCCAAGTACCCACTGATGAACTTACACACAACTACAAACCGATCGACCTATTCATCAGTCGTCAACTGTCAGTTACATTCGTTGGTGAATAGAACTCTCAACAACCTCGGATGATGGTTGACCATCAACCCATTGGCGATCAACTATCCTTGATTCTTTTCAAATGCACTTTCCCAAACTGACTTATTTGACCATTGGTCATTGGCCACTTCTGTTGGCTGTCGTGGCAACTGTTGACGTGGCATGACATGTGGATGCTAATGTGTCATGAAACTGCATCCTGAGGTGTCAAATCGGGTGATGTGGCATGAAACATGGATGATAATGTCGTCATCCTCTTTTCTCGATTGGCCATTGACCTGTTCTCTTGGACAACCTGGACACCTCACCGAATTTGGCTAATGCCGAACTATCGACACATCGACCATTGCCGACTTCTCTAGATTGATTCAAAGACTTCGCCAAGTTGACCAACACCTAGCCATCGACCCATTGACCATTGGCGATGTTCATTGGAGATTGAAAATACTTCGTCGGATTTAGCCAACCTCTGAACACCAACCCATCATCCATCGATGGTCAAAGATGTCTTATGACCAACCCAAAATCCTTTTCATTTCAGTAGATCCGTCCATCAAAAACAATTTCTCTTGGTGAACTTTAGCACTAATAAAATTTTTGACTTTTCTCTAATTTATCTAGGCTATTGATCTGATTCCTTTCACAACCCCAATTTAATCTTGGTCATTGATCTCATTGACCTTTCAAATTTTTGAATCCTTATGAATTTTTAAATTTATCATGATGAATCCCAATCATCTATCTCGAGTTCAAAAGAGATCTCGGTCGTCTTCCCACCAAACATCTTGTAACTCTACATGAAACCATTAAAACTCAAATTTTGACCATTCCAGGTTGAATTTCAATCTACAACTTCACCTCTCTACTCCATTAACCTTTCTAAACCATCCATAGTCATTCAAACTCATATTTTCCCATGGATTGGGGATTTCTCTCTAAAATTCTTCATTTCCCCCCAATTTGGTCATAGACAAAATCTGCAACGACTAATATCACCAATTCTCTCTGCTTGAATCTCATACAAGCCCGATTTTTAAACGAAAATACTTGATACCATAATGTAACACCCCCCTAGCCCAACCGAGGGACATTATGGTGCAGAATAAAGATAAAAATGAAATTTCTTCTAACTAAATTGATATTTTTACTGTTAGTCGATTTCCTGTAGCTTACAACTATGAAGGTAAAACAGATTTAATTACTTTGTATAACCATAAAATAGATGCATCCACAACATGATAATAATCAACATGAAGTGAAACTAAACATCTCATTATAGAAGCATATAATTATTCTCATTTACACAGAGTTCATGCACAATAATAACACATGCGATCAACACAACAACAAGATAAAACACATATCTTTGAACAAGAATTGTGCAACCAACTGCTTGGGATGGATGTTCCACCCAACCATAGAATGACTGTTCAAAATCTCAATAGCCATTCACCCCCGATCTGAGTCTAGCAATACACAAAAGAGGGTGGTGATCCAGGTGGATATCAGTGGTGACCCACCTCTTCGAGTTGGCTCACATACAACTTTCATCTTAGCAGTTATAGTTTGCATCTTTGTAGTTTTTTTTTATGGATTTTTGGGTCCTAAAGTTTTGGGGTCGTTTTGAGGCCCTAAAAAATGTTTTTTGGGCTCTCCACAGTAACATTGTATATGGAGCTATACTGTGATGGAATAATGTGTAGTCCTCAGTCTTTTTCTATCTTTTCGGGTCCTAAACTTCTCTGGTCGTTTTGAGGCCCTAAACAACGTTTTTTGGGATATCCACAGTAACACTATAGATGAAACTATACTGTGATGGAATAATGTGTAGTCCTCATATATATCTTTCCAATGGGATATCGTGCGCCTAAACGAAGATCGTATGCAAAATTTATGACCCTAGGAAGTTGATGTACCAACTTATCCCATCAGGGCCCACATGAATTTTGGGGCTTCATCTCCTAGGGTTAAGTTTTTGGATGTCTAGGGTTTTCTGTTTACTTATGGATGCTTAAAAGGCATGGAAGCATCATTGTAATTTTCTCAAATGAATGCACGTAGCCACCACATCTCTTCTCAGATATTAGCTACCACCATTCGAGCAACATTGTTTTCATTTTGCATTTTACAGTTTCAACGGATTTCTTTATTGAATAGAAGTTAAGTTCCAATGTATCTTTGATATTGTTCTATGTATATTTGTGCTAATGCTATAAATATGTGTTTCATTTAATTCCTCTCATAAATCCATATCAATGGTATCCGAGCGGTCTTCTCTTCATTTTTTTTTTCTGTTCATGTCCCCAACGAGGTCAGGGTATAAACAGTTGGGACTCGAACCAGTTGAGCCTTTGAAATATGGGCCTTGCTGAACCTAAAGAGCACCCATGGGAGAAGAAAAAAGATAAGATGGGGCATGCAATCCATTTAAACTATTTCTAGAGGAATCCCTCTCGCGAAAAAGGAACGAGATGATGGATAAGTTTGCACAAATCCTTCGACCATTGCCAATAGGCGACACATCTTCCTCAAGCGGAGGTGCCACAACGCATATTCCTCAAGTAGAGGTGCCACTCCTTTCAAGGTACACATAAATTTTGATATTCCTATATTTGAAGGTCAAATAGATGCAAATGTTGTAGACTGATGGTTAAACCTTCTATAAGGGTATATTTCTATCCACAAATTTTTTGATAGAGAAAAAATTACATTTGTGTTCCTTAAGGATACCCCCCATGTCAAATATTGGTGGGAGAGTTTCTGTGAGAAAAAGGAAACAAAGGGATCTACATTATTTGTAGTTACACCCACTTGGGGTTCCTTCTTGGAAGTTATGACAACTTATATATAAGATGGACCACATTGTGGTAGGAAAAGGACCACACAATGCTAGAGTTCACCAATGTTTGCCATACCTTGGGCACCAAGTTGGGTATCAAATACTCTAAGATACATCTAGTGCTAAAGTACCATGATGGTATGCATAGATACATCCAGACATAAATGGATTTTTCGGAAATCTCATCCTTGGGTGAAACCTATCGATATGTTGTCAAAATAAAGAAAAATATTAAATAGAAGACGCGACAGTCCAAATCGCAAAAAATGAAGGATGATGGAAAGACAAAGAAATACACAAGGAAATGGTGTGAGTTCCATAAGAGCCCCTAGCATAACATCATTGAATGCTTCTCAAAGTAGTCATTGGTGGTCGAGGTGAAAGCCTCTAAATAAGATGCAGGATACAACTCCGAGTATGAACCAGAGAAAGGGATACATATCATTGATGTAGAACTGACTGCCACCATTTCTACCACCACCAAGGTCTATCCTAGTGAACCTGATGAACCAGAGGAAGGTGAGCACCTGTTTCATTCACATATGTGGGTGAAGGTTACTCCACTATGTTGATGGGTATTAAATCCCTTGATTCAATAGTAGGAACCAAACCCACCACTGAGGCCCAATTAGATTCTGCAACGTTTAATAGTGGAATGGTTCTCCAGATCTTGTGATCGAACAAAATTATCGACGGGCTTTACATTTTCTTTTGAAGGCTCTTGCTTCAGTTTGGACTATCTCTTTTTTGTATTTTCTCTTGGGTGGGACTGATATGATATATAAGCCGGTATAAACCAACTTTGCAACAAAATGGAATTAAGATTCACTAAGGGGAAGAGGTTGAACTTGGGATAACCCGCTGCTCAAGCATGCAAACAACAATTTTACACCACAAGACTAGTACTAATACATTAACCATGTGAGCATCTAATTACTGTTTGAGATACTAATTACCAGAAAGAAAACACATATGCAATAAAATAATGGAAAGAAAACTAATTCATCTACCATAATCATTCATCACATAATAACACAACAATTCATCTTCATCATTAAAGAAAAGAACAACAAAACATTGCACCGGATAACTTGACAACATAATTAATTTCTCTTACTCATTACAACATCATTCATGAAACAAGATAAGAAATAGTTCTTCTCCACGTCCAATCACACATGCAGTTGATGAAAATAACTTGTCTTTGGTCCAGAAGGACTTCTCAATTCAAAGGGAGTTTCAAAATAATTCTTAACAACCAGAAAGAAAGATTTCTTGCAACAACCATTGAACTCCAGCTAATTGGTCGATGTTCTTATTTATAACATAAAATCCAACTGAAAATAATGGCTAAGTGCAGTTTAAGCAAAGAAAAATATGCCACATGGCGTCATATTCTAATAGTTTCTTTAACAATCAACTCAAGATAGTTCTTTGAAAGGATGAATTTTCTCGTACTCAGACCAACTGATAAACAAATCTTCACAGGTTTGGGTCCATGGGAATCTGTGTTGTCCCATAGGAGACGTGTAAAATCCTTTGATCTCTATTGCATGCGCCTTGTACTTCACAAGACTTGTGTTTAACTACTGTAGCACATCTTGAGCCTTCATCGAATGTTCCATAAATCTTTGCACTTGTCCTGGTGACGTATCGGTCACCTTGGCTAGCGCTACCGCCCATAGTGAATCCTTCCTGGCATGTGATCCAACTATGTCGCATGCGGCATAAGTCCATGAAGTTGTTGGGGTTTCCAAACTCGGGGAGTCCTATATCCTTCATTGCTTTGTTGATTTTACCCCAATGTTTCCTTCGGGTTCCTAGGTGAGGTTACAGAGTGAACTTTGTTTGGTAGTCAGAGGGATATTTCCTGTAATTGGGATTGAAATCGTTTAGAAATTACTTATCAGGCAAAGCATAGGAAGATGGAAGAGGAAAAGACAAAGTGATGCGTACCTGTAGCACTTGCTAGTCCTGATTGTTAAATACTTACATGATCTCAGTAACCTTTTGACTGACTTGTAGTGTCTTTGTCCACACCACTGCTCCTCTTTAGTTTAGATGAGTTACATCCGAGCACCATAGCGTGGTAGATCAGGTACGATAGATACGAGCGTCGAAGCCATTCCAATGGCCGATTTCCCCTTGGGTTTGGGAAAGGATGCCAGAGATGAACGTGTGCCAAAAGTGTGCATCAGCTCCCAAAAGGTTGAATATCATAATAAAGGAAGTCATTAAATGCCTCAGGTCGAGGCAATTTGTTACCCTAGAATCCATATCCCAAAGTGTGTCAACCATCATTCGCTAATAATGGAGAGATTGGAATCATCGTACCGTATATTCTCTGCAACTCCTATCGACTGTGTTTCATATGTCCTAGATCATATCTGTCAGGTAGATATGATGTGTTAATTCTTCAAGACATACCATCCCAATGTATGTGTATTCCTTGACACGTTCCGTCTCGCTGCCCCACTCTGCTATAAATTATAGATGTTATGGGTGGGTTCTATGCATCAACTGAGTTTGTATACAAGTAGATAATGGTATTGTGAGTTCAATTATATAAAACTCTGTGTCATGGCCTTTCATCCAGCCGAAGACGTCTAAGAACACATGCTATCACACCATGGTATCCCCTGAAGACACAAGATGGGGTTTGCGAGGCAGTCGAACTGCCAGGTTTGAACCCTAACATGCCTGGGACTCTTTCTTATTGGAATTGAGTGTCTCAGAGATTTCAAAAGGAGGTCCCTACCTTCACTGGGAAACAATGTCAACACCTCAAGCAGAGGTCAAAGTGGAGAAAATTACTTCTGAAGGACACTTGTTGGAGGCCATGCCCTTTCAACAACAGACACCATGGAGGAGGGGAAGGCCTATAAAAAATAAGGAAGTAGGAGGAAGCCACATCTTGAATAGGTTGAGTGCACACCCAACCATTGAGGAGTTCATAATGCATGCTACCCAGCTAGATCCTGTCAGGACAACCAGTCGAGGAAGAGGGAGTTGAATGCGAAGGACAGGGGCATCAGGTTCTAATGTTGATAGCCCCAATCAACAGTTGGAGCAGGACCAACTTTCCATAGCCGAACTTTATCAAGAAAATAGAGAATTGTGGGGATATATGGCAGCAAAGAACTAGGAGGTATCATCACCACAAGGTTGCAAAGGAAGCACAAATTGGCTGAAGAGATAGCTTTGGGAAGAACAAGATACGATTGTGCAGTTGCGCGAAGCATAGAGGATGATGGAGGAGGAGAACATGAGAACACTACAAGGCACACAGAGCAATCTGGGAGAAGTTCCATGTGCAGGAGATACATGATGGGTGAACCCTTGTTTGTATTCTCAGGAGTGACGTATGTTTTGATAGTTTTCCCTGTTTGTTGTGAGAATTTTCACATTCTCAATGTAACCAGGTCGGTAGGCCAAGGTGTTGGTAGTGTTTATTGTATGTAACCTAAGCCAGCGAGAACCTTAATATATGAAATTTGGAAAATGTTTTGCCTAGATGGATTATAGTCATAGCAGTTGAATGTATTGTGCTTCCTCTTTTCATGTAAATCTACCATGTTCTTATCTAAGCTTCTTGTAAATTATGTGATTTTGCAATTATCGTTGTTATGAGTTGTTTTGTAAGTTCGTTGATATTTTCCTTTAGAAACTTCTGATGTCGAATGATGTCAATGTGGCGTCACTAACTCGGGGCTCATTAAGTAAAACCTATAACTCAGCTCGTGGGTAAGGGTTGCACTTGGGACTTCATTTATGTCGAACACGCTAAATTGAGCTAGATATTGCGACTGCCGATGCAGGGTGAGTATCGGGGATCGACGTTCAAAAAAATAAATCAACACATAGTTTCTTTGTGGTTTATTGTCCTTCGAAACTCCTGATACCGAAAACGTCTCAGAGGTCAGCGATTATTATTTCATTTTTCATTCAATGCTTATTCTTTTAACCTTTCACTGATGCTGAATTGATTAGTCATCGACGATATTCTTGGTGGTGCTTGTCGCAAAAGAAATTTTGCATCTGCCGACGCCGACGAAGATTGGGACTCGACAACTTTGGTTCTCTCTAGAATTTTCTCTCATTATTAATCCTTCCCGATGCCGAATTCCTTAAGCGCGTCCGGGAAAAATTTGACTATCATTTCTCTAATTTAGATATTAGTCTTTTAAGTTAATGATTTTCACATGTCCAAGTAAGATTTTAAGGACTTAATGAGAAACAAAAATGATAAGCGAAGGACACATTTTTCATATCAGACAATGCCAAAAGATCAAGTGGTACCCAAAAAGTGAAATTTTACGTAGAATTTTTAGGGTGTGTTGAGTGCTCAAAAAATGGCAATTCACTGGGCGAACGCAGAATCTCTGTTCTTCCTTCATGCTTGGCAGGTATGAAAGATGGTGGAGAAAATTTCCTAGTTCTAAATCAGAGCCTCTTTTACCTTTGCAATTTGAAATCCTTCGGCTGATGCTTCCGGGTCTGCCCATGGGGTTTTGACCTTTATTCCTCCTTCGTTTCCTATAACCCTGACTTACACCCCCTTTTTACAAAATTCTAGCAAAGCATTCACTGGCATGAAGCCCTTAGTTATCTTTACTCATTTTCTTTGGTGTTGCTCTGCTGCCAGCAAGCATCCATAGCCCCGACAGAGTCACCCCGACATCATAGACCTTGCTCCGCTGCCAGCGAGCATCCATAGCCTCGTCTGAGATATCTGCATACCCTCCCCTACTAATCACTCTTTTGGTAATATCCATTTTATTTCAGCATGATACCCTGAGCGAGTGAGAGAGGATGACGTCTGTTTATTTCTCAAAGTGAGATGGTTAGGTGGACCCTTTTCTAGATTTGTGTTCGGGTTCATGTACTCCTTTTTGCCTTTCCTTCTTACCCTTAAGGTATTACCAAACCACTAGGAAAACACTTCTAGCATTTCTTCGAAGTCAGTCGTTTGCGTGGCTTAGATGGAGGGCTCCTCAAAGAAACCTCAAGTTCCTTGATGCTTCTTGTGTTGTATGTGAGCGATGAGTTTGGAACAAAGTTCGCTATGTCACATGAATTAATTTCAACCATTGTCCTACTAAACACAAATTTCAAAAGTGCAGAAATCTAGAAAGAAAAAGAAAACCAAAAAATAAATGTATTTCGAAATCATGAAAACACTAAAACAAGA
>ML777938.1:538514-555560 GCA_009831015.1 Picea engelmannii | reverse complement strand
AGCTATGAATTTCAACTTATCCTTTTCTCTCTCTTCTTCTAGCATGAGCAGAGTATCAATTCTTTGTTGTATGAATGATGAGGGATCCTCGTTGGAATATTGGGCTAGTTGAAGAGATGGAAGATAAATCCCATTTGGGAGAATGGATTCCTGTTTGTAAACTAGGAAGTATGGGGAATTTACTATGGATTCTTTGGGTGTGACCCTATCGGACCATAAAGTGTTATGGAGTATATTATGCCAATTCCTTTGGTTATTTGCAACCATCTTCTTTAATATTCTTACTAGGTTCTTATTGGTTGATTCTGCTACCCCATTTCCTTGTGGATAATAATTTGCAGAGTACCTAATTATGATTCCTTTGTCCAAAGAAAAATCCTTCAGTAGGGTGGAAGAGAACTAAGCTGCATTATCAAAAACCAGGACATAAGGGACACCAAACCTCATGATTAGTTGTTTTTCTATGAATTGGATCACCACGTTTTCATTTACATGAGTCAAAGGGACAACCTCTGCCCATTTTGTGAAGTAATCAGTGGTATTCAGAATGTACTTGTGTTGTTTTGAAGAGCTTGGTGTAATTTCTCCTATGATATCTAACCCCCATTGCTCAAAACTCCTAGAGACAATCACTGGTTGGAGTGTGATTGATGCTCTCTTCTCTCTCCCAGCACTCACTTGACAAGTTTTGCAGTTCATAGTGTAGGTGTGAGCATATTTGAACAAGGTGGGCCAATAATAGCTATCCCTCAGTATCTTATGAGCGATGGTGTTTCCTGCGAAATGTCCACCGAAAGGGCCATCGTGGATCTCCTTGAGAACTTTGTCTGCATCTTCATGTTCGAGGCATATTAAAAGTACCCCATCATAATTAATCCGGAAGAGTATCGAATTTATGAGGCGATATTGTGAAGATTTTAACTTGAGAGCTCTCCTTTCCCTTGGGTTGAGATTTTATGGGTAGGCCCCTTGGTGTAGGAGGTAAGTCATATTCTTATACCAAGATTCAGGCCCTGGGGAAATGTATGAAGCTTCACCACACCATAATGCTATTTCATTCTCCCATCCAAAATCTTCATTTAATTAGTCCTGGGCTTCATCCGCGAGTTTGCACAACCCTTTCCCTTTGACAAGTTTGGCAGGTTTTATATCTAGATCAAATTCTTGGACCACTACCATCCAATTCCCTCTTCTTTACCCCATCTTGCACTGAGTAAACAAGGATCAGATTGCAGGGTGAGGCACAATCACTTTGGTGTGGTTCTTGAGGATGTAAGACCTGAATTGTTTTACTGGCTTGTATACTGGATAGGCATGTTTATCAAAAACATGATAGTTAAGTTCATATCCTTGGAGATTAGTGCTCATGAATGATACCGGGGCCTCATTGTTATCGTCATCCTTCTGAGTCAATACTGCAACTAATGACTGGTCGGAGGCGAAAGTATAGAGGAAGAAATCCCTATTGAAATTCAGACTTCGTAGCACAGGGGCCCGAGATATAGTAGTTTTAATATTTCTGAAAGCATCCTTTCGTTCATCATCCCACTTAAATTTGACATCTTTGTGAATCATCTTTTGTAAGGGTTTGATAGTTTCCGTGAAATCGGGAGTAAATTTCCTCATGAAATTGTTTTGCCTGAACAAAGACTGCATAACTTTCTTGTTGTGAGGCAACATGAATTGAGCTATGGCTTTAATACTTTCTAGGTCTATGTGCATACCTTATTGGGATATAATACGACCTAACAACTTACCTTCCTCGACATCGAAAATAGTTTTCTTTGGATTTAAGGATATATCATATTTCCTAAACCTTTTGAAAATATAAGTTACGTGTTGAATGTGTTCTTCCCTGTTCTTCGAATACAAAGTTACATCGTCTAGATACACTACCACACACTTGTTGATTAGTCCCTGAAATACTATGTCCATGGCCCTTTGGAAGGTCGCTCCTACGTTGATTAACCCAAAAGGCATGTGTTTATAAGCAAAGGTTCCCCACTTGGTTTAGAAAGTAGTTTTTAAATGATCCTCCTCCAAAATCAAGACTTGGTTGTAACCTAAGAAACCGTCCAGTAGAGAGAAAATATCTGAGTCGGACATGGCCTATAGGAGTTGCTCCATTGGAGGGACTAGGTAATTGTCCTTTTCTGAAGCCCTTCTTAGGTTTCTAAAATCTACTCATAAGCGAATTTCTCCAGACTTTTTCCTCACAAGAACCAGATTTTCTACCCATGCGGAATGCCTGACCTGGAAAATGATCTTGGCATCTAAAAGTTTCTTTAATTATTGATACATGAGAGGTTCCAGGGATGGGTGATAATTTTGGAGCTTCTATTAGAAAGGTTTCAACTCAGGTTTCAACAGTATAGCATGTTGAATGATCCAAGTGTCGTAGGTTTTCAGGTCTCGGTAGGACCATGCGAAGACATATTGATATTGTCTGAACATATTGAGATAAGTATTTCTTTCCTATTTAGATATGGTCTTGCTGAGATTCACATTCTTTGGATTTTCTGGGGTCCCGATATTTATAGTTTCATGCAGGGGATAGGAGCTATTGGTCTTTGTGTTCTTAGGCCCCCTAAAGCGTTCTTTCAGGTCAAACAAATTTTCTAGATTAGTTATCCCCTTCGGGATGGTGTGAGATTTTGATCTGTCAATAGGATGGCCTGTTCGAGGATCAGTTTCTATCGCTTTCTCTTGAAATACCTCATCATCAATGGCTAAATCTTTGAAATTGTCTTGGTTAGTCAGGAATTTTATGATATGTTCATCTCCTTCAAAGACATTCCAATTAGAGGTATCGTTAGGCATCGATGGTTTGTAGAGTTGTTCCAAAGTGAACTAGGAGGCTTCATAGTCTTCCATATGTGACAACCTTGAAGCAGTTGTGGCCAGGGAATCAACAATGATGTTCTTTGATTTGGGGATCACGGTGATATTGAAAGCTTCAAAATGCTCCATTAACCTATGCACTTCCTTCTAATAATTCTTTAGGTGCAGGGAATTGCAATGTATAGTATTACTCACTAGTCTAACGATAATCTCTGAGTCCCCGAAAACTTTCAATTATTTGATGTTCAATTCTATGGTTTTCTTTAACCCTTGTACTAGATCTTCATACTCGACGATGTTATTGGTGCATTCAAATTGTAGTCTACAGGACAGGAAATGACGTTTACCTTTTGGATCAATGAGGATGCACCCTTCCCTTGATCCTTCCTACGATTTAGATCCATCCAAGTATATTGTCCAAATTTGTGAACGACAATCACCCTTTTCTTCTTCCTTATTACTTTCTAGCTCTCATATCTCTTGTTCTGTAATTTCTAACGCAGGGTCTTGGCAGAAGAGGGTGTCTTCTGTCAATATCGACGATTTCTCTTGAAATACCATTTTAGAGTTTTGAGTGAGGGGGACATCAGATAAGAGAGGAGAATTTTTTTTGAAGTGGGAATCGCAGGAATAATTGCCCAACATGGGATAATCTGTAGATGAGGGTTCATTCAGGGTTTCTAGATTAGTGACCATATGTTTCAGATATCTCTCCCTATCAATTCTGGTCATATTATTGTATCCCTTCAGTGGTAGCCAAAGGTGTGCCCAGTCTGTACTAAAGTAACCATTTAAATTCTCAGATCAATCTTGACTTAGTAATATCCCATAGGCCTCTGGGATGTCTACCATGATGATGTTAATCACTTGTACACATTTAGGATGTGTCTCTATTATGATAATTACATCCCTGAGTTCCCCCATGACTTTGACCCGGGTCCTGTCTAGCTGTATCACATGATTGTCGCTCTGTAGAGGAATGACATTTAACTTTCCACAAATTGACAAGGGCATAATGTTGGAATATGCTCCTGAATCTACCAAACAATTATGGAGGTTCCTATTGAAAAATTCGAATGTTAAGAGGAAAGGTCGGACAAACGACTTCCCCTTCTTATATTCATAACATGTATTCACAATTGTTTTATTTACTGGGTCTGTGGAAGTTAGGTTTCTTTCTTGACCATTGCCAGTCGTAAGGTCTTCCACTGAGTTCAGATCTTGTCACAGGAAGTCCTTCTACTGAGGAATCCTGCATATGTCCATGACTGATATGTTATCCCTTAACTTCTTCAAATCTTCAACTACGTTGTAATCCAGTTTGGGTGATTCTCGGGTATGGATGCTTATAGGTTTTTTACTGGAAGAAAAAGGTGCTTTCGGGTGATCGGGGATTGTCTTATTTCTCAAAGTTTGGGTACCAGGGATATCTCTTGAGACAGGTGGACCTTTACTATGCATCTGCACCATCGAGACCTTGACGAGTGGTTCTTGAGACTCAAATAGGTCATTAGAAGGAATTATTAGGTCGGGATCCCATATCATCATGGTTGTATCTTGTGGTGGATCAATCTCTTCCTGGTCAGGAATATTCATAACTGAACTACTCAATTGTTCGATCAGATTTTTTTTTTCTAGAAACCGATTGGCCATCAAATTCATGGCATGCACCCATTGGGGATAGTCTCTTTGAGAGTGGTTTTCCTGGTGATACCTGTAGAAATAATCATATGCTACATTCCCTAGATCGATATTTAAGTTAGCTGGGGGAGGTTCAATCTCCTTGAACGCTGGGTTCCTTTAAAATAAAGGCTTATAGGGCCTTTGGCTTTGGTTTCCTTCCCCTATATTTCTCTTCATATCTATGATCTCATTTGATAATTTCTTAACCATGCGTTGTAGATATTCTATGTCTCCTTTACCCTTGTCGAGAGTCTGTTCTTCTTGTTTCCCCGATGTTCTAGTCAAAAGGAGTCCTCTCGTGGGAGGAGGTTGAGCCTCTGTCTTAACTAAAGAAACCTGGCCTTCTTTACACCCTTTCATCTTGAATTCTATCATTTTGGATTATTCAAAGTTCTCATCTAGGGTTCGTTTAGTAGCCCTTTTTATGAACATGGAAATGGAATATGGGAGAGAGTTAGCATAAACTTTGATTTGCAATTCCTGAGTTGGCTTAGCTTTGGGATGGAACTTGTTCAAGATGGTTGTGAATATTTGATTGAAGTCTTTGACCCTTTCTTTCGAACTCATGGTGGCGATGAACAATTCGGCCATCGGAGCTCTTGTAGTAGTTTCTTTGGAAAATTTGTCTAGAAAATATTTATGGAACTTCATCCAGCTGGTTATAGATCCTATCGGCAGATTGAAGTACCACGTGGAAGCTAAATTCTCAAACATATAGGGGAAAAGTCTTCATACTACATCTTCATGTTGGACGTTCATAAGCCTTATCGCTAGTATAAATTTCTTGATATGATCTTCAGGAAATCTAGAGGTTTTGGGATCGAACTTAGGAAGCAACTCACTACTACATATGGGCAGATTATTCCACGTATCCATTATTTTCATGTTTTTTTTTTAAATAGGGAGGGATTTTCATCGATATTGCCATGAAAGTTCGTCGATATAGCCATGAATAGGTTTTTTAACTCGGTCGGTATTTTCGTCGCAATTGCGATGATAATTTTTCCTATCTCGAAAAGCATATGCTAATGACTAGTTGGCTAGTTGATCTATATATACCTGACTTTAAGATACTTTGCGACACAATTGCTATAGTTGCGGCACTACTCCTGGATTTTTTTTGGGTTGTTTATTTTTTTTGTCACCCACCGGTTGAACAAATCCAATTCTCGATCTACATATATCATATTTTGAACTTGCAAGGTTAGTATGTTTTTTTTATTGATGTACTCATTTAACTTGTAAATTTTTGTTCAAATGTCAAAATTTCATGTAGATTATTTTTTCCTTGATAATATATTATATGTGTAGTACCATATTTCATGTCTTTGGTTTTTGGATCTAGTTAGTATATTCTATGGAAATTCATGTGAAATGACAAGAAAAATATTTTCCAAAGAAGTATTGTAAATTGTCTACAAAACAATTTAGAGGCTAGTAAAGAAGAACCTTGTAATGTTAGACTTTCGTTGGCAATTGATGGTGTCAATCCATTTGGAGAGCTTCATTCTATGTACTCAGTGTGGCTTGTTTTTGTTAAAAAAAATAACCTTCCTCCTTGGATGTCGATAAAGAGAGAGCACACAATGTTGGCAATGATTGTTCCAGGTATTTAATTATCTTTTATTTTCTTTAAAGTAATAAAAAATATTTCATTTCTTTGTTTTGTGCATGGTAATTATTTATTTTATATATAGCGACATCTATATAAGTATAATTAATCATGCAATATGTTGAACCAATTAGGTAGGTACCAGGTTAAAGATATGAACATATATATTGAGCCTCTTATCGATGAGTTGTTGAATTTATGGGATGGCGTCACTATGTATGACATCTCTAGACCAATAGGGAAAAAATGATTTCAATTCCATGGAATACTATCATGGACAATTCATGATGCTCCCAGGTTAATACATTTTTGTGGTATATTGTTACTTTATTTTGTGATTTAATATTATATATATTATTTGAAATTATCATGCATTATTTTAAATTGTAACTCTAATTTTACGCTACATTAATTCATATATCTTGTAGGTCTTCAAACAAAGGGTAAATTTGCATGCTTAGTTTGTGGTCCGAGGATAAAATATCATCATTCAAGGAGTTTAGGAAAGGAAGTGTTTGATGAGTATAGACACTTTCTGCCGAAGAACCATAGTTATCGAACTACAAACAAAGAAAAATTCAATGGTAAAGAAGAAAATGGAAATAACCACGAAGAATGAAACCTCGCCTATGGAAGTTGGAATATATTAGAAATCATCAAGGTACACAAATTATTTACGTATGACATATTATATAAATCTTTGGTTAATTTCATTTTTTCGCATTAATTAGTGTTAATTTCAATTTGTTGATGTTTCATGAATGTTGTAAAGGCAAGAATGGGCTTCCACGAGGAATGAAAAGTTACCCGATGCAATTCAATAGATTTCAATACTATGAGTGCCTACAAATAGTTCATCTGTTTGATACAATGCATATCGGGAAGAACATAACATAATTGTTATGGCGAATATTAGAAGGAAGGACTGACAAAGAGAGAATTGGAAAGATTTGTTGTGAAATCCAGGAAGCTAATCACGCATTGCAAAGTGTTATTATTAATTCTAATGGTGATGGTCGTGAACATAATACTAGTCTTCCTTGCTTATTGATGGAGAAACAAAGCATTATTGTAAAAGAGGTCATTCGAAAAATTAGGTTTACGATGGGGTTTTCATTGAACATACAAAATATCTTAATGAAAAAAGGTGATTTTGGTGGGGTTAAAACACATGACTAGCATACATTCATTAAGGTAATTAGTAGGTTATAATATATTTCCTTATTGGTACGCATTTTTTGGAAACAAATAATAATTTTTTTTTTGTTATAGTATGTTCTACCTTTATCTCTCCCAGAACGAATTTGATAACAACATCAAACAAATTATTTATGTACTTGGAAAATACATGAGGTAAGTATTATTTTATAAGAAAATTTACTTCTTATGTGATTTGTAGCGGAACTTATTGACATATTATGTTTTATTTGCAAATTTATGTATGCCTTGATATTATTTTATTGCATCGACATTTGTAGGTGGCTATCATCAAAAGAAATCCATAAAGAAGATATACGGTATTGGAAGAGAGAAATTCCCCGACTAATGTGTCAAATGAAATAGTATCTACCTCCAACATTTTTCAATGCACAAGAACACTACCTCATACACCAAGTTGAGGAGATTGAATTATGTGGATCGATACACACAAGGTCGATGTGGATGGTGGAGAGGTAGTTGAAGTCATTGAAGGCTTTTGTTTGACAAAGAGAACGTTCGGAGGGTTCTATGGTTGAGGGATATATGGTATATCAATGCATGGTGTATATTAGTCAATATATACCTAAATTAGCATAAAATATGAATGTGCCTCACATTTGGCATCTTGACTCCATCAACAAATTTGAAGGGGAGGTCCTATTGGGGAAAGGTAACATGAGGAATGTGAAAGGTAATTATTAGATGTTAACGTAGATTTAATATATTACACATTTATTAAATTATTCCTTTATTAACAATAGATAATTAATGATATTAAATTGTTATGCTATCATATAGTTTCTCCAGAGTGGGATGCTTTACATTTATACATTGCAAACAACCTTATTTGGATGGAGCATTGGATAGAATATACTAAAGAATACTTCGGTAGGTTATCATGGGAAGGGGTGAGTAAGATGATTAAAACAGTGCATCGTCATCGAGATCAATTTCCTAATATTACATCAAGGGAAGTTGATTTAGCCTTTGGTTTAAAAGATAAACATGCAAGTAAAATGTTTTACGAACATTTTCCTAGTTTTTTCCCAATTTTTCAATGTATTTGGTTTGTTTAATTTTTGAAATATATATTTTCTAAGTCCTATATGAGGTTTATTAATTGGCAATGTATTTTTTACTTGTTTTCCATGTTGCAGTTGAAACATCACAAGGCTATGTTGTGTAATGGTCATAAATTTCATATCAAAATGTTGGATGATAAGATGAAAACCTCGGATTGTAGGATAACTGCAGTGTTTAAGGTCACCAACATATCCTCTAGAAGTGATAGAAATCCGGAAGAAACTGAGAATAGGTACTATGGGCATTTGGAGGATATAATTGAGTGTGATTTTAATTCCTTTAAAATAATTTTGTTTGAGGTTAAATGCTACAGTCTACAGATGCATGAACGTGATCCTGAAAGAACTGTTATTGAGAATGATAATGGATTTACCATGGTTAATACAAGAGAATTTTAATTGGGTACAAAGCCTTATGTTCTTCCAAGTCAATGTGAGCAAGTATTTTACTCAAAGGTACCTGGTAAAGCAGGTTGGTCATACGTTGTTAGATATGATCCAAGAGGAAGACTAGTAAAGTATAATCATGTAGCTGAGGATGAAGATAATAATGAGGAAGAAGATCATGATTATGCAGATCAGGAGCAGGTGGCTCATGTAGTCGATGTGTCAAATGAAGAAGTTGAAGAAGTTTATCATCTAAATGTAGGACACAACGATCTCATTGACGATATCGATAACTATATTAGTGAAAATGGCATTGATGATGATGTTGATATGAATGAGCCTTTCACCAATATCGATTCTGAACTAGATCCCGATACAGATGTTGAGCTGGATGAAGATGAAGATGACTAATATTTAGTTGTTGAAAAGAAGAGGTATGTGTTTATATCTTTTATATCATCTTTATATGTTTTTATTTTGTATAATATAGTATATGATACATGTTCTTTAGAATTTCAAATTAGGAAATATGGGGAAATTGAGAGTGATGTGCGGGGGGGGGGGGGCATAGTTAGATCTTCCACCTTCACATGGTTGCCCCTTTTTAGTAGAGAATGAACTATTCTCAAAACCAGGAGGAGCTCTGCGTGACTGCACCTAATCATATCAATGATGTAGGTATGTCCATCATCAATTCATCATGTAAACCATAAACCCTAATTTAGTGGAGTCATCGATTTGTTCCCAGTGAATGGATGCATTGTTGTTGACATGGAATGGGACAACACAAGTACCTTCTTAATTGTCTTCCTTCACTTGATATGGGCATGGTCATTCCTAGCCTTGAATTGAAAGTTTCCCCTAGTCTTAGTCATCACCCATTATGACACTTGTCACCCAATGATCATTAGATCACAAGGTTGGAGGCATATGGGCATTGGGATCATGAGGCCTTATAACCCTACAGTAACAAGAGACATTAATTGAACTTTGACTAGATTGAAAGGTTCGTGCAATTGAAAATACTAACAACCCAAAACTAAAAGGGATCAATACAGAGATTGTCAATGAGAGCTGATCTGGCCGTGGTGTGTAGGAATAGGCCTAACACCTTCAAAATTATCATTCTCCAAATATATTATACAAAGTTTACAAGGAAATTGTACTAGGACTAGACACGGGAAACATCGACTTGTGAATGGGGCCAACATTGAAATTTTTTCAAACTGTTTCTGTATGGATTGAAATTTGACATGGATAGACTATTCAAATGTGTTAATGATATGGGAGGGTTTCTAGACTCAAATTTGACTCACACAACCACTTTCTTCCATTATCAATTCATCATGTAAACAATAAACCCTAATTTAGTGGAGTCATTGATTTGTCGGGTTTTAGTTTTCCTAGTGAATGGATGCATTGTTGTTGACATGGAATGGGACAACACATGTACAACTTCTTAATTTTCTTTCTTCACTTGATGTGGGCTTGGTCATTCCTAGACTTGAATTGAAATTTTCCCCTAGTCTTAGTCATCACCCTTCATTGTGAAGTTACCCCTAATCTAATTAACTACCACACAATCAAGTGAATAACAATTACCGTATTGCAGTGAAATGCAAAAATAAAAGAGGGGAAAAAGAGAGTATATAAATGCACTTGCCATCTTAAAGGTGCCATGTTGTTGAAGATAAAATAATGTTGATGATCATTTGCAATGTGTTTTTTTGGAAATACTCATTAGAATCATCTTCATCATTAGTAGAAGGATGATTAGGATGATTTCATTGATAAACATAATATTGACATTCTGAGTGATGTGGCACATAATGTGCATTCAATTTTTTTTACATAACAATTACAATAAGATAAGCATATAAAGGAAACTAATGTTAAAATATATGGAATAAGTTTTTTACATGGAAACATTATTTGTGATTTTATTTTTTTTACCAAACCAAATTACTTTTCTTCATTGCTACCATCATCACCATTTCCATCAACATATTCCCCATTATAATTAGATTCATTGTTTCCTTCAATTTTATCTTTAGCATTATGTCAATCACCATTAATGAATCCTTAATGGATCCAATGTTGAAACTTAGAGTAGTAGAATGATATTATTGTTAGTGAAGATTTGATATAGATGCAATGCATCACCTCCTTTCACCATTATTTGCACAAAATGAGATTTCATTAAACATTATATCATTCAACAATAAATAGACCTTATAAAAAAACAAAAAAACCTTTCTCAACCATCTTACTTATGAAAGAAACAAATATTTGATGGATTATTTAGTGAACTCAAACCTCTCTTAATAGATCCCTAGATTTTTTAATGACATTTGTGAAGATTTACAAGGCAACATGAACCCAAGGGTTACATAAAAAATGGAAAGAATGTTTGCAAGGAATCTGAGTCAACGATTTATGTACCATGCCTTTATTAAACTTGAAATGAAAATCTATGTGCATTTCTCATTAATCCAAAAACAATTTTTTTGAGAGTAAAGTTGGGAGCCCACCCATTGCTGCATGCGACCATTGCTGCACACGACCATAGTTGGGAGCCCGCCCATTGCTGCATGCGACCATAGTTGGGAGCCCACCCATTGTTGCACGCGATCATTACTGCACGCGACCATAGTTGGGAGTCATAGTGTGTTAGGAGGAGCATGCCCATTACTGTGATGGATTTGGAGATCATTGTGCATGCAACCAAGGGGAGAACACAACCAAGGATATCATTGTGTAGGGAGGAGGCACATAGAGGGAACATGGAGGGAACACTGTGTAGGGCACACTGTGCATGGAGGAGAGGGAACATGGAGGGCACAAAGAGGGCACTGAGTCGAGGGAACATAGAGGAGATACACTGTGAGGGCATATAGAGGGCACTGATTCGAGGGCACACAGAGGGCACACGCAAGGGAACACAGAATGGTGAGTACCTATATTCCCTTATACTTTTGTGTGTTTTGAGTAGGATAAAAAGGTATGCAAGCTTGAGATTCAAACACATGCCCTAAAGCCTTTTTTTCTTTTCACAACAACCTATTGAGTGCTAGTCGAACATAGACAATCAAATCAAGGTTTTTGGAACTCGAATTTACTCATGAATTTGAGAATAAAGTGGTCGAATTGTGGCCACATAGTATTTTAATACACTTTGACAACATAAATCATGGACTACCAAGCAAAGAAGGGTAAATGAAGAGAGTGAGAAAAAATTATACAATGGAAGATTCAAATGATCAAAACTTCTTTCAAGAGGTTAGGTCATTAAATATATAATGAAATGAGGTCAGGGGAATCAAGGAATAGATCAATTCTTCAATGGATAGTCCAAATATGACTTTCATATCTAAGAGGCCATGGCCATTGCAATATACAATATGAACTCCAATATGCACAAAGACACAAAATGGGTATGAGGCCTGAGATGATATATTGATGGATAACACTATGCATAATGCTATGGAAATTAGATACTAAACAATTATTCCCCATATATTCAACCACCATACTACAAACAAATGAATCCATATTACAAAAATATAGTAAAACTCATAAACTTGAAATAGGTATGGATTTTGGAACATTGGGAATGAAATATTCATGATTAATGCATCGTGCACGAGGCTGAAGGCCTTTTTTTTTTCTTAAGGGAAATTAAAACATTGAGTTACAAGATCACAACAATGACATAAATGAACTACTCATCACAAAAACACAATCCAACCGGGATTGTGCAAATGGTAAGGAGGGAAATGCATGGGAGAAAAGAGATTGAAAAGAGATTGAAGCTCATAACTCTATAAACACAACAACCCTGTCACTTATGCAACTATGCAACTATATTGCAACAATGCAACTATATGCAACTTATACAACTATGCAACTATATGCAACTTATGCAACTATATGCAACTATATGACAATTTCGTATGCAACTATGCAACTATATGCAACTTTATGCAACTTATGCAACTATATGTAACTATATTGCAACTATATGCAACTGCAACTATATTTCAACTATATGCAACTATATTGCAACAATTTTGTATGCAACTATATGCAACTATATGCAACTATGCAACTATATGCAACAATGAAAATTATCATGTTTTTTAGTGACAATATGCAACTATATGCAACTTTATGCAACAATGAAACTTATGCAACTATATGCAACTTATGCAACTATATGCAACTTTATGCAACAATGCAACTTATGCAACAATATGCAACTATATTGCAACTATATGCAACTATATGCAACTCTGCTGGTACCACAAACGTATATTGGCACAATAACTTATCTTCTTTGTTTAACGAGTGTAGGTACCACCAAATATGTATCTTTCAAATCTATATTCCTCGAGTGATGATCAATATATACTAAGAGAGGTTGAAAGTGAGACGTGTTGTACTAGATCTACCGGTTCTAGATCAACTAGATCTGAAAAGGTAAGGAAAATATTTTGTATACGCATGCAATTTTTTATTGCCAATGGAGGATCATGTAATTATGATGCTGAGAGCATAGGTGACATTGTGTTTCCCTTGAGGTATAAACATCTAGTGCAATGATGGGCACCTAAGGAGCTACCTGGAGTGGACACAAATTTCTTCATCAGTGGGAGGATGTATCGCATTGCTCCTTCATCCTTACATGGATTGGGGTTATTTTCCATGGATGGTATAAAGGTCAGCTATGGAACTGTAATTGAATTCATGGAGTATGTTGGACCATTATAAAAATACAATCACTGGTTGATGTTGTTCCGATATACGCAAAGTATGAGGAGATACAAAGTTGCCGCAAATTATATACAACTAGTAGATAACAATCAAAATAAAGGGGCAACTATGTATATTGATGGAAGGCCAAAAGCTACTGGAAACATTGCGGGCTTTATAAATAGTACACGAACAGTGGCAACAACTAAGAAACCGAATTTCATATTTGAGGGATGCAAAGGAAATTGTATATTTGTATGTGCAACAAAAACAATAGTTCTAGGTGAAGAGTTGTTGATCGATTACAACTTAAATCGAATAGATGGAGGGGGTGAAACTATAGGGGTAAATATCTTACATAACATTCAACTCAACCTTTGATCAATCATTTCTACAATTTATCACTACAATATTTCAATTTTTTACTGCATATATTTCATTTTTCATTATTTATTTTCTGATATTACTGCAATATTTCATTTTTTTAATGTTCCAATTAATTTCATAACTCTTGTTGATTAATTTATTGTGTCATCATCTATCCAGGGTGACCGTGAGATATCACATGCTATATCTATCCAAAGTGATCGTGGAAAGGCACCCACTGTGCCTCAACAAGTAAATATTAAATACAATAACAACTTATGACTACAACAACTAAATTTCAGAAATTTCATTATTTTTTTTCTTCTGATATTACTGTAATATTTCATTTTTTTAATGTTACAGGTGAATTTCATAACTTTTGTTGATTGATTTATTGTGTCAACTTCTGTCCAGGGTGACTGTGGAAGAAAATCACCCACTACATATGTCCAGGGTGACCATGGAAAGGCACTCGCTGTGCCTCAATAGGTAAATGTTAAATACAATAACAACTTATGACTACAACAACTAAATTTATGAAATTTCATTATTTGTTTTATGATATTATTGCAATATTTCATTTTTTTAATGTTACAGGTGAATTTTATAACTTTTGTTGATTGATTTACTATGTCAACATCTGTCCAAGGTGACCGTGGCAAAAAATCACCCGCTACATCTGTCCAGGGTGACCGTGGATAGGCACTTGCTGTGCCTCACCAGGTAAATGTTAAATACAGTAACAACTTATGACTACAACAACTAAATTTCTAAAATTTCATTATTTTTTTTCTGATATTACTCCAATATTTCATTTTTTAAATGTTACAGGTGAATTTCATAACTTTTTTTGATTGATTCATTGTGTCAACTTCTATCCAGGGTGACTGTGTGCAAAAATCACCTGCTACATCTATCCAGGGTGACCGTGGAAAGGCACCCACTGTGCCTTAGCAGGTAAATGTTAAATATAGTAATAACTTATGACTACAATAACTAAATTTCTCAAATGTTAAATTTCATCTCATTAATTTTATTCATCAATGTATTGTGGCATGGTCAACGTGGGAAGGCTCCCACTAAGGATATTGATGAGGACAAAATATTTTATTCCATTGACCCAATGAAAACTGTAACGAAGGCCTTGAATAAGGCTAACATATAATATCTAGGTTTTCTTAGCAAAAGACCCTTGACATAGGAGGACAGGGCAAGAATTGTAGAGCTACAAAATATAATAACTAATTTTGGGGTAAGTGGCATCTTCACATATTTTTATCATCTATGAAAATTTCATATCCTTTTTTTTGTTTTCTATTTTCTATATGATCTGATAAAGTAAATTTTTCCATTTGTAGGAGTTTTTAAACCTTGTGCATCGGGAACCTGTAGATCCTGCAACTGCTATAGGTAGCAGTGATGGTCCAATGAAAAAAAAATGTCGACATAGCAAAGTGAAAGTGAGGCTTTTTGAGCCTCTCGAGGTTCCCCTCAAATCCATTACTGAGAGCAATGATTTTGACCAGCATGGCATGCTAGAGCATGATGCGTTAGAGCCTGGGAATCCGCATGAATCCAAAGAGGAACATATTGTATATGGAGAGGAAACTAATATGCATGGAGTAGAATGAATTAAAAACACCAGATCACTAGATGTCACCTTTCTGGTGGATGACGCATGTGTTCCGATCAAGATTTAGAAGACTGCAGGTAATTGTTAATTAATTGATTCATTTTTTTCATGAAATTGAAATGGACATTTGTTGAGATTATTATAAATTAATGGATAACATGTTTCTGTAGGAAACAATGTTTTCTATAGAAACTTAAATGACAAATCATTGGAGTTGTTTGGCCCCACCATTCACACATGGTGGAATGGACAAGATAGAAAAAAGAAAGATGATTTAATAGACCACATGGTATACTTGTTCAACAACACTTTCAACAAGAGAGTGGTTACAAAGCTAGCCGACGAGAATTTAAAATATATCAGGGCCCAACATAGGGAGAAATTGCAATTAGACCTCAAGCATGAGCGCCCTCCCATGGTTCCAGAGAAAGAGTGGAAGGCCCTGATAGAGGATGCAAAGGATAAATTGTTTAAAAAACAAGGAATACATCCACGAGTTGGTCAAGAAAGGTACAACACATGTCATATTATCAGTGAAATATGATCATTAATTTTTTTCTTTCTTGTTTTAAGTAACAATTTCGATATCTATTTTTTTTCAAAAATTCCATATGTAGGCTACCAGACACCTCCAAAGCAACCAAGGCTAGAGTGGAAAAACACGGGCAACATAAACTAGGCTAGGGTGGCTATGGAAAACTAAAATCTTGAATTGTAAGATTTAAATGATTAACTATGGTTAATGTTTATTTAACAGTAGCGAACAAATATATGTTTTTGTTATTGGTATTTTTAATGGTGTTATGCATTATAGTTAAATATGTTCAATACTGATTCCATAGATGAGGACTTAAAGCTTGGTTACAAGAACGGTTTCAAAAGTGTGATTGAGTATAGAAAACTATTGGGCCAGACTCCTATCTCCCCAGCCACGCAGGTAAATAAAATGAATAAGGAAACCGCAGTATCATGCTTATAAAGTCTATTCATATTTTATTATATCACCCTTAACTAAGTATTTATGTTTGTTTTCAAGCAATAATTCTACCACAACAGTGAATCTAGAGGTATTCAACAGACACCACGTCATACAAGGGTGCACATGTCCAATGATAGTGGGGAGCAGAGTACCCATTCCGGTATGTATGCTTCAGAATTAGAAATATTTACTGTGATTGTAGATATTTATTTCCTGACTTATACTTATATATTATCTTCTCAAAATTGAAGAGCATGTATCTCAGGAGGGTGAACTATGAGAGGAACCAAGTGGACAAGAAATTAATGCACCAACTATCACAACTACATAGACAGGTAAATAAAAATAATGTAATGTTAATCAAAATAATGAATTAGTTATTTCAATTATATTTTAACATATTGATATGATTATTTTCATTGTTGCAGTTCACGACCTTGCATAGATGCCTCAACACCCTTCTCAGCGACATACCAGAAGTATGGTACATGAGCTCATGGAAACACAAACA
>ML777938.1:519709-538318 GCA_009831015.1 Picea engelmannii | reverse complement strand
CGACCACTTAATTTTTTTCTAGAGTATTTTACATAACTAAATGCATGTTTATTTGCTTATATATTATTTACTCATATAAAGAATTTGTCTTTTATGATTCATGCAGGTCTTGGTGATGGAAATGCATTTCTTAGAAAACTCTTATCAAGTTGTATGGGATAATGGATCTGGCGAAAGGACAATTACAAGGTAAGGGTTTTGACATTTTTTTTAAAGTAGGATTTATACTAGTAAAAGTTCACAATCCTCATGAAAGGATAGAATTGCATTTTTGATAGACAAGCATCGGTGTTTGTAACAAAGTATGAATCATAGACCATGGGAAAACCTTTTTTTGTATTCTTACATTGACCAATACAACTATAAAAAAWTTTTAGTAAAAAATCCACACACACACACACACACACACACACACACACACACATATGAACCCTAAGTAAACAAATGATAGAAGATAAAGTGATAATATGTATTGATAGGAGTGAATGAAGTTAATAATATGAATAATGGAGTGGAGAGTGCACTCTAGCCTTGAATTGAATGATACTTGCATCCAACATGTCTCATTGTAATGTATGTTTTGATAGTTGTGTCTTCTCACTATAATGTATGTTTCTATGTCCATCATGGAATTCCTAGAGCACCACCTATCATTAATGATCCAACACACAGTCGTCAAGAATCCCATCCATTGCTAATGTGTGTAAGTACCGTATGATTAACTAATAATTTGTATCCTTAATTATGAGCTATCAATCTTTACTATCACCATATTCTTCTAGTACATGTATATTTATATTTGAAGTTGGAAATATTAGTGAAGAATTCAAGAACTACTTCCAGGCAAAAGATATCGACATTCAACACTTTATGAGCTATCCCAACATTGTTCCAATTGTGGATTTTCGAGAGGTGATTAGGTCCCACATTTTATTTACCTATTTTAACAACCACTTCAAAATCAAACTCCTAAAATAGTAGCAAAAATCAATAGAATCAACCTTCCAACATTGTATTGTTAACCAAATACTTGACCACTAAATTATCAATGGACAACTTGAAGTACTAGTCTAGAAGATAATACTTGAAATTTTGTAGTATATACGCCATCACCAAACCTTTTCCTTTGCTTTATCATATAAGAAGGTCTACGGTTCGAGCCTATATATCCCTATAAATTCCACTAAGTTACACTACTCTTATACAATATATATCCCCTCATAGTCCCTATGACTTGGACTTTCAAAGCCTTTTGGATCATATCAATATCTTGTCCTTATCAAGATCGGTGGATGGAAACATGGGTCAACACAAACCTTATGTCTAGTAGGTTCCTAGTCCTACTATATCTTCTCGTGAGTCCAAAGTTCATAATGAAATTCCAACAATAATTCAAGGATATATACCAAAGTGATGTCCAATGTTTATACCCTCTATTCAAACATGATGTGTCAAGTTATGTGTTCCATAAACTTTGTGGCATTAGTTGTGCCATTAACCACTAGTGGATCTTTAATTTCTACATGTATCCACTTAATGGAATTTGGTACTGTGCATATTTTTGTCAATTAATTCTCATACTCCCTAGGCGGCCCAAAAGTAATGGACACTTTGGAATAAATGACATAGGAGAATACTATTCTTCAACTCAACTTTCCACTAACAGTTGGATTAATGTAGTCTTCCAACTATCCTATGGTGAGATTAATGTAGTCTTCCAACTCTCCTAGTCATCCAATACTTATTCTATCTATTTAACAAATGTATTTCACTACATCAGATCCAATGGATATACCATCCAATAACCCTTCTTAACAAATGACATCATTATCAAATTCGCAATCAATCCATTACAATACTAGGTCTAGATATTTGTGATCTACTATGTCAATGAACTCAAAGTAAGCATAAATATTCACACAATCATGATAAAATTCCATCTCGCCAATTTGACAATGGGGAAAATGTGTGATTGTTTCACCAAATACCAATAGATCGACAAGTGGACCCAATTTGGTACTCCGGTTCCGTTACCTCAAAATAACCGCTGTACGAGATGCTGTTACGACAACTGCCACTACTCCGATGCCAGTACTTCAAAATCGTCATTGTATGAGATGTTGTTATTGCATCTGTCACTACTCCTGTTGCCTCTACTCCAGTTGTCGCTACTCTGGGTGTCCTTACTTCAAAATCATCGTTGTATGAGATGTCGTTATTGCAGCTACCGCTACTTCTATTGTCGCTACTATGGTTGTCACTAATCCGAGTGTCGTTACTTCAAAATCGATGTTTTACAAGATGTCGTTATTGTTGTTTCCGCTACTCCGCTTGTCGTTAATCTAGTCACTTCTACTATGGGTGTCGTTACTTTAAAATCACCTCTGTACCAGATCTCATTACTCCGAGGTGCTTCCACTCCAATCGCTGCTACTCTTTGGTTTCCTCTACTCTAGTTTCCACTACTCTCTGGTTTCTGCTACTCCTACCTTTGCTACTGTGGTTGCAGTTACTCGACTACACTCCCTCCATCATGGATATCGATATTTCAGCTACCACCACTTCCGATGTCGCCACTCGAATTGATGCTGTCATATTCCATGACTGCAGACGACGCTATTCCTGTGATGATGCTTCTCCATAACAGGTGAGTCACCATGTACGTCCTCAACCAAATTTAACGGATTTGGGTAATATTACACATGGCATAGGAATTCTCACCTGAGGAAATTCTTAACTTTAACTTTGGGGGAGACTTTATTTATTTTCCCAAAGAGTCATCATTACCCTCTTCAATCACACGATTTCCCAATCATTACTTAAAACTTTATGATGTCGTTGTACGCATAGGGATTGGACACACCCGTCAAACCATTAATCATCCACCAAGCTATTAAATTCACTGTCATATCGTCATCATTACTTACCTGCCACATCATTTAATTTAAAAAAAATTAAAAATCCATGACTCTTTCCACAACACATTTTCCGCAAAACTGTTTTGCCTGTCGTTTCTCTTGAACTGGTCGTCAATACTCCTCGAATAGACATAGTTTATGGAACAAAATGGGTGGTGTAGAAATAAGGTATGAGCCAAAAAATACTACACAGGTTCGTCGAAATCCAGAATTATGGAAAATTTTCCAAAATGCAGGTTGGGACGTGTATTTCGAAAGGTTACAGGGATTCGATGCAGATATTACAACATAATTCACCCAAAATTTGGACGACCACTCCTCCATGGTCCGTGAATTAAAAATAAGAGTCATGGAGGAAACCATTGCAGCATCTAGTGGGTTGCCAATATCCGGTCAATGATGGTTTGTCCGGAAAACACCACTCCTGGAATTTATAGAGTTGTTTCTACATGAAGGCAAAGAAGTAAAGCCAAAAGGGAAAGGATACGAATGGACTTCTCTACCACCTCCATGGGTCGAGGTAGCACTTTTCTTCCTAAGGTATGTGACATGTGAAGGCCGCCCCTCTACCATTTGCAAATATCATCTCAAATTGCTCACATCTCTGTGTTTCCCACAACGCATAAACATGCCCTATTTTCTATGGAATAACGTTCAGTGGATGGTGCGAGAAGCTCAATGCTCATGCCAACCACTCAAAATCCTCACAAATCATGGCCTTGTTAAGCTACTAGTCATTCATGCGCTAGAGAAAATCCTTGTGAGTTGGCCGCAGTTCATAAGACTCTCGAAAGAGGAATTGGTAGAACTTATCCCAGAAGTAGCAGAAACGCTAGCAGAGAGAGATGGGTTGAGCAGGTTAGAAAAGGCTTCCAAAACTATTGCATAAGGGAAGATAATAGGTGTTGATACACATGAATCAACCTCGAATGAAGATGAGGAAATAGGGAAACCATCAGTGGAATTTAGAGAAGTTGTGGGAATGAGGCAGGTCATTAACCTGGATTCAGAAGAAGAGGAAGCATAGGGTTCTATTCCTCCAAAACCTTTTCCTGAACAAGAAAGAGATGCTACTACTCCCTCAATAGAAGAACAAGAAAGAGATGTTGCTACTCCCTCAGCATATGAACAATAAAGAGATGCTTCTATTCCGCCGGCATATGATCATGAGATGGATGCTAATACCCCTTTATCTGATGAGCAGGAGAGGAATGCTACTACTTTTCCAGCCTATGAACAAGAGGTAACTGACACTGTTACACAAGAACCAACGCTAGAAGTTTTTGAATTTCCTATTTGTGAAGATGGTGCAACTACTCCTCCCATCGGTGAGCAAGTAATGACTGACACTGTAACACAAGAACCAACGTCATAATAGGTCATTCCTGAAAACCCTATTTTTGAAGACACAACAGATACTCCTCCAGATTGTGAGAAAGAAATGAGTGATGCTGTTACACAAGAACCAACATTAGAGCATGTTTCTCCTGAAAACCCTCAACCAGAGTTGGGCGCTGCTACTCCAGGAGAAGTGTGAGTTAAACAAGATCCAGGTACAAAGGTTGCAGGAAATGAAGTTGAGAATGAGGTTCCTCTGAGGGGATGGGCTGAATAAATTCCTGTCAAACAAGAATTTGTCAAATTTTGTGCAAGGAGAAGAACCCCTATTCAAGACCATTATAGGACAACCTTTATAGAAAGTCTACAATTGAGGATTAAGAATTCCAAGCTAAATAAGCAGGTGCTCCGCCTGAAGAAATGAGCATGAAGAAACAAAAGAATTTCCAAGGAAGCAATGAGGAGAAATGTCAAGGAGACTATTTCGGCAGCTACCCAAACTGTCGATACTCCCACAGTATCAACATCTACTCAAAATTATGATAATCCCAGAGTAACAACAACTACTCAAACTGATTTGGTGTTGCATACAATAGCTACTCAGACCGAGCCTATATTTCACACCTCTACAGTATCAACAACCACTCAGACTGATCCTATTTTGCACACTTCCATAGTAACAAAATATACTCAAGTTGAGCCAATGACAGATACAACTGAAGCTCAGGTAGTTTTGTTGAAATCCGAGATAGAGAAGTGGAAGAAAGTTGTATCCCAGTTTTGGACAGGAGTTGTCCCTTCTTTAGTGTACCTAAGGACCTTGAAAGACATAAGGGAGCAGACTGATAGAGTTGTTGGTGACTATGAGGAAAAGTTGGAAGAAGAGAAGAACAAGGGTGAGAAACAAAAGGAAAATATTACAGAGCTGTAGGAACAGATAAAGAGGTTAAGAGATGACAAAAAAGAGATGTATGATATCACCCAACAGGTAGTAACATGTCACTCCCCTTCTCTCAAATATGCATTGTTCCTTCATGACCATTATTTATTTTCTGTCTAGAATGTATTCACCAGGAGATGGTTTATAATATTAAATACCCAATGCATTTTCTTAGGACCTTTAAAAGTTATGACATCCTCACATAACATATCATGTGTGAACTTAACATTTACAACTACCTACTAAGAGATGATAAAAAATTCAATCCAGTTCCTTATGTTGGAGATGTCCAATTGAGGGCCTTTCTTTCCTACACCATTAACCAGGTGAAGTGGAAGAAGGCACTTGATTATTTTGAGGAAAATTAGGTACAAAGACCCCTTCAGGTTAGAATGGAGAACTTTCAAGTTGATCATATCATCACCAAACATAACTGCTTCAGACGGATTCCCAATTGGACACAAAATATGGAAACTACACAGCAATGGTGTGCTGAGCTTTGCATTAAACAATTGACCTATTGCAAGGAAGAAGCACTTGAAAACTGTGACCATAGATGGACCTTATCACCGCCTTCTATCAGGGAACAGGAAGCATTTGGGGCTCCCAATTTTCGCAGAGCCATGGAAAGAATATCCAAGTATATAGTGTGTATGAGGTTTTGTGGGATTCGATGGCTAGGTTTGATATTTTCATTCCCCATCATCTAGATGCCACTTGATCAGTATCAACCTGATTACGAGGTCTAGAGAGAATGGTGGAAGAATATAATATTGACTGGGGGATAGAAGTATCCAGGGACATATATGGATGAGGCATATGACATAGCATAACTTCAGGCCTAGTATCAAGGTTCCAACCCAGATTTGCGAAAGCGACAGCCTGCACGAGGACGTGCATGTGACTAAAGTTTGGGGGAGATGTTGGCCCATGAAATTGCTTGTTTTCTACCACCTTTTTCTATGCTTATTTACCTCGATTTCTATATTCCTTGAGCTATTGTGTGTAACCACAAGGGTAATAATGAACCTCTATTATGCCATTGTGTGTATTAGTTCAAAAACGTTAGAGATTGGTTGGGGGTTTACCAAAGAGAATCATTAATCTCTGAAATCTCGAAGAAACAAAGAAAACAAAGTCTGAAAAGATGATGCAATCAAGGATGCAACATAGTCCACAGCGTGAAGGTGAAAAAGAGGACATGTTCCATGGTCCAACATTAGGTTCTATTAATCGGTTCAACCTTTGTGTATTTTTAGGAAGAGCTTTTACCCTAATATAGGGATGCTCTGTGCTCCATGAATTGTGTAAAAGGATGAATAGAGATAGAGAAGGGATAAGCTAGTCAGTTAGCTAGCTAAGAGTTGTCCTCTATCAAGACTGCAACCTATGTAATCTCATTTTATTTAATGAAAATCAAGTTTCTTCTGAGTTTTTGAGTTTTCATGGCAATAATTTTAGCGCAGCCTTGTTCGGGGAGTTGGGCCCGCTCTTCTGGTCAGGTGTTGTCAGCTTATGATATAGTTTTGTTTTGGTTTTGTGTGGAATCTGTTATATCTATGTGTTCTGCTTCATTTACAGTTATCCTACTTCATTTGAATGTTACGGTTATTTATATTTAAGCACCACTAATCTAGTTTATGTTCTTTATTTTAATGCAATGATTATTTACTTACATGATCAATATTGAAATAATCACAATCTGCACATACAGTGCATGGTAGCCTGTAAAACATTCAGGCCCCTAGGTTGACAAATTAAATGTATTAGGTGGTAAATCTAGACGATATATCGTACCCAACAATGAGGATATAAGTAATTCCTTTCAATATACCCCACTTCATAATAATTATTAAATCATGGTGGGAGATGATCCCTCGCTTACCTCTTCATAACTTTCCAAATATAGAAGTTTGCAGGGATCATCTCTTGTTTCATTATAAACGACCAAAGACTATCATCACATGTTTTCTCCTATATTCCACGTGAAGACCCTAAAAAAAGTCCTAAATCCCGAGCAAGAATTGTATTTGAATTTAATCTTTTGCTGGATTCCCTTCTGTCATGTATGGTGGAAATTAATACTATAACATATAATACTAGCTATTCTACTTCCCACCAAATTGCATTACTCCAAGTGAAATATTTGCTATCTCCCCTTCATCATATGTGATTCCTACTCATTTAAAGCGGCATGTGTTACCATTTGTTGGCATTAATGTGAGTACCCCGACTTCAATAAGTGCAATCATCCTTCATTTAGGGTGGTGTGAGAAACTATCACCTAGATTAGTGTGATAACCCTTTGTTTCAAAACATTGTGATCACACTAACTTGATTTGGTGTGAACTACCCTTTGAGTTAAACATTTCCATTTATCTTCATTTATGTGGTATCATGTACCTTTATTTGAATAGGGTGAGTTACCTTTACTTGAATAGGTGTAAGTGTCTTTTTTAAACAAGTGCTCCATTATTGTGATCTACCATTCTTTCAAAGAATTACAAATATTTTCGTGGGAACAACTTTGATTTCTTTCATTCATATGAGTGTGGGTAACCTTCATTTTTTTGGTAAGGGAATGAATCAACCACAAGGCTACAAGTTCCTCATCCAAAACTCTACAAACATAGTTGTTGAAAGGGTGTGAATGCCTTTAACCTCATGCTGTGATTATCCCTTCATATTAATAGGTTAAATTTGACATTCAAGGTAATTATTGTGACCAGTCTATATTAATATCGATTAATGGTTGTGAGTGAATTGAAGTGGATAAGTAAAGGGTTGGCCCAATCTCAGAAGCATAATGATAGATTTAAACAAAACACATCTCCCATATTGTCCCCCTGGGATACCCCTACCAATTTGTTTTTGACCTCTAGTTCAGAGGCCCAATATCTCAATTAAAACTATTCATTCAAGGGGAATGCATTTTATCTTCCCCTTCAGCCCAAGGTGCCTTGGGTTTCCCTTTTGCTTCACTAATAAAGACACCTAATAAGTCCCAAAACCCCCTCTGATAAGCCCTTCTCACATAAGAAACCCTTTGAAGGGTCAATCACACATGAAAATATTGAGTATGGGGAAATCACGAATCCCAACATCCAACTTCTCATGTAGATTGCGTTTTTTTTAAACCTACAGGAAGCGTGGAAATATCAATAATAGTTTGTCACACTTTGCCACAGTTTTGCGTCGCACATATAACATCTGTGTCATAATTTTTTTTTCTACAAAACATTTTTGTCTCTATTGCCACGATTTTTCGTCACAACTTTCCACACTTTTTCGTCTCACGTATGGCATATGCGTTGTAATCGGTTGGTAGTTTTTTTACTTTGGCACGATTTTTCGTCCCTATTGCGACAAAGTTTTGTCGCTATTTCCATGCTTTATAAGGTAAACCTATCTTGATGATGATGACACGTGGAGGGATTATTTCATCATTGTTTCCATGAATAACTGATTCGTGGATATAGCGACGAAACAATTTCCACGAAAAATAGTCTTTAATTTCGTGGAAAGTGCGATAGATATGTGTGGCAATAGCAATGAAAAACCGTGGCAAATTTGGTCATATGTAGTAGTGACTTATCTGGATGTTGGGGAAGGTTATGAACTGGTCCCAGGAGGGCCAAATCTTCTCTATCCAACCAGGGTTGATTTTTTAGAGGTGGGTTCCCCCTTTCATCATTATGGTCATTGTTTCCTTCCATATCATCAGACTCTGAGTTAAAATCCTCCTCTTCTGAAAAATCCTCTGGTTTAGAGACATCGCCGGTTGGCATTTCAGGTATCAAGTCAAGAGGATATTGGATTTCGATAATTGTGAAATTTATTAAGTCTTCTACCGAGTGCACGAAAACCTCATCGGGAGTACTAACCACTGGTCTTCTTTGTTTTTTTCTTTGAGGGAGTATGGGAGCTAAGGAGAACGCATTGATATTTCAAGCGTAGGCTCTTGTGATTCTTCTAAATTGATTCACCTCCTCGTGAGGAAGAGCGTAAGGTATTTTAGGGTGAAAAGTTTCTTCCTTGGGCTGGGGTTCATTACTCATTTCAGGAGTACTTAGTGTTTGTGGGTTGTCTTGGGAATGACTAGCCATGCATGTGGGCTACTTTAAATCTATAGGCTATTTGAAATACTCTGTAGAATATATATCTAGCCATTCATTTTCAAGCCCTCCTTCCAGCGCCAATTCTATTGATGGGTCTTAAATCCCTTGATTCGATAGTAGGAACCAAACCCGCCATTGAGGCCTAATTAGACTCTGCAACGTTTAATAGTGGAATGGTTCTCCATATCTTGTGATCTGAGAAAATTATCAATGGGATTTACATTTTCTTATGAAGACTCTTCCTTCAGTTTGTACTATATCTTTTTTGTATTTTCTCTTGGGTGGGACCGATATGAGATGTAAGCCGGTATAAACCAACTTGGAAAAAAATGGAATTAAGATTAACTAAGAGGAAGAGGTTGAAATTGGGATAACCTGCTGCTCAAGAATGCATACAACAATTTTACATCACCGACCTAACACTAATACATTAACCATGTGAGCATCCAATTACTATCTAAGATAATGATTACCAAAAAGAAAACACATATGCAATAAGATAATGGAAAGAAAAATAATTCATCTACCATAATCATTGATCACATAATAACACAATGATTCATCTTCATCATTAAAGCAAAGAACAACAAAACATTGCACCAGATAACTTGACAAAAAAATTAATTGCTCTTACTCATTACAACATCATTCATGAAATAGGATAGGAAATAGTTCTTCTCCACGTCCAATAACACATGCAGTTGATGAAAATAACTTGTGTCTGGTCTAGAAGGACTTCTCAATTCAAAGGGATTTTCAAAATAATTCTTAACAACCAGAAAGAAATATTTCTTGAAACAAACATCGACTTCCAAATAATTGGTCGATGTTCTTATTTATAACATAAAATCCAACTGAAAATAACGGCTAAGTGTAGTTTAAGAAAAGCAAAATACGCCACGTGGCGTCATCTTCTAATAGTTTGTTTAACAATCAACTCAATATAGCTCTTTGAAAGGATGAATTTTCTTGTACTTAGACCAACTGATAAAAATCTCTTCGTAGGTTTGGGCCCATGGGAATCTATTTTGTCCCATCAGAGATGCGTAAAATCTTCTGATCTCTATTGCATGCGCCTGGTACTTCACAAGATTTGTGTTCAATTGTTGTAGCACAGCTTGAGCCTTCATTGGATGTTCCATAAATATTTGCATTTGTCTTGGTGATGTATCGGTCACCTTGGATAGCTCTTCAACCCATAGTGAATCTTGCTTGGCATGTGATCCGACTATGTCACATAAGACGATGAAGTTGTCGGGGTCGCTGAACTCGGGGAGTCCTATATCCTTCATTGCTTCATTGATTTTACCCCAATGTTTCCTTTGGGTTCCTCGACGAGGTTACAGAGTGAAATTTGTTTGGTAGTTGGAGGGATCTTTCTTGCAATCGGTATTGAAAAAAACAAACTGATGTGTACCTGTAGCGCTTGCTAGTCCTGATTGTTAAATAATTACGTGATCCCAGTAACCTTTTGAATGACTTGTAGCATCTCTTTCCACATTGCCTCTTCTCTTCAGTTTAGATGAGTTACATCCACGTGCCATAGCGTGGCATATCAGGTATGACAGATATGAGCATCGAAGCCATTCCAATGGTCGATTTCCCCTTGGGGTTGGGAAAGGATTCCATAGTTGAACGTGTGCCGAAAGTGTGCATCCTCTCCCAAAAGGTTAGATACCATAATAAAAGAAGTTGTTGAATGCCTCAGGTTGAGGAAAATTGTTACCCCAGAAGTTGTATCACCAAGTGTGTCAACCATCATTCACTAATAATGGAGGTTGGGGAGATTAAGAGATTGGAATGATGATACCGCATATTCTCTGCAACTCCTCTAGGCTATGTTTCATACGTCCTAGATCATATCCGTCAGGAATATATGACGTGTTAATTATTCAAGACATCCCGTCGCAATGTATGAGTATTCCTTAGCATGTTCCATCTCGCTGCCCTGCTCTGCTATAAATTCTAGATGTTCTGGGTGGGTTCTACGCATTAGCCGAGTTTGTATACAAGTAGTGACTGGTCTTGTGAGTTCAATTCTATCAAAATATATGTTGTGGCCTTCATCCAGTCATGGACGTCTTAGAACACATGTTTTCGCACCATGGGATCCCCTCAAGACATGGGATGAGGTTTGCGAGGTAGTCGGAGCACTAGGTATGAACCCAAACATGTTTGGGACTCTTTATTATTGGCATCAAATGTCTCTCAGGTTTCAAAAGGAGGTCCCTACCTTTGCTGGGAAACGATGTCAGTGCCTCAAGTGGAGGCCGAAGTGGAGAAAATTATGTTTGAAGGACACATGTTGGAGGCCATGCCCTCTCAACAACAGACACCATGGAGGAGGGGAATCCCTATAAAAAATAAGGAAGTAGGAGGAAGCCAAATCTTGACTAGGCTGAGTGCACACCTGGCCACTGAGGAATTCATAATGCATGCTACCTGGCTAGAGCCTATTGGGACTACCAGTCGAGGAAGAAGGAGATGAATACGAAGGACAGGGGCATCGGGTTCTAACGTTGAAAGCCCCAATTAGTAGCTGGCACAACTTTCCATAGCCAAACTTTATCAAGAAAATAGAGAATTGCAGAGACAACTGGTGGTGAAGAACTAGGAGGTATCAACACCGCAAGGTTGCAAACTAAGCACAAATTGGCTCAAGAGATAGCTTCGGGAAGCACAAGATACGATTGTCCAGCTGTGTGAAGAAAAGAGGATGATGGAGGAGGAGAACATGAGAACACTACAAGGCGCACAGATCAGTCTGGGAGAAGGTCCATTTGTAGGAGATATATGATGGGCAGACCCTTGTTTTGTATTCTCATGACTGATGTATGTTTTGATAGTTTTCCCTGTTTGTTGTGAGAATTTTCATGTTCTCAATGTAACTGGGTCAATTGGCCAACATGTTGGTAGTGTTTATTGTATGTAACCTAAGCCCAGCAGGAACCTTAATATACAAAATTTCGAAAATGTTTTTCCTGAATGGATTCTAGTCATAGCAGTTGAATGTATCATGTTTCCTCTTTGCATGTATATCTACCGTGTTCTTATCTAAGACTCTCGTAAATTATGTGATTTTGAAATTATCGTTGTTCTGAGTTGTTTTGTAATTTTGTCGATATTTTCCTTTAGAAAATTTCGATGCCGAATGATGTCGACGTGGCGTCACTAACTCAGGGCTCATTAAATAAAACTTGGAACTCATCTCGTGGGTAAGGGTTGCACTCGGGACTTCGTTTACGTCGAATGTGCTAAATTGAGCTAGATATTGCGACTGCCAATGCCAGGTGAGTATCGGGGATCAAAATTCAAAAAAAAAAATCAATGCGTAGTTTCTTCGTGGGTTATTTTCCTTCGAAACTCCCGATACCGAAAACGTCTCGGAGGTCGGCGATTATTATTTCATTTTTCGTTCAATGCTTATTCATTTAACCTTTCGCCAATGCCGAATTGATCGGTCATCGACGATATTCTTTGTGGTGATTGTCGCAAAATAAATTTCCCATCTATCGACGCCGACGAAGATCGGGACTCGACAACTTTGGTTCTCTCTAGAGTTTTATTTCATGCTTAATCCTTCCCGATGTCAAATTCCTTAAGCGCGTCTGAGAAAAGTTTGACTGTCATTTCTCTAATTTAGATATCAGTCTTTTAAGTTAATGATTTTCACATGTCCAAGTAATCTTTTAAAGACTTAATGAGAAACAAAAATGATAAGAGAAGGACACACTTTTCATATCAAACAATGCCAAAAGATCAAGTGGTACCAAAAAAGTGAAATTTTACATAGAATTTTTAGGGTGTGTTGAGTGCTCAACACACTGCACCTCATCGTTGAAAGAGGTAGCAAGAAGAACCTCATCTCAGTGGAGGTCATCAAGAGGTTGGATCTGTCGACAACACCACACCCACAACCTTACACCATTGGATAGCTCTGCCAAGGGAGCGATTTCTGTGTCAGTCAATAGTATGGCCTAGTCTACGACATCAAGCCCTTAAAATATGAGGTATTGTGTGATGTATCCCCCCTCGAAGCTTGTAATGTTCTTTTGGGCCAACCTTATTTATGGAAACATCATGTTGTATATGAGCCTATGCCCCATAGTGCTATTATTACTTTGGACATGAAATTATACAGGATACCCAAGGTAGTCCCATCTACCACCATTTCCTTGATCTCTACCAAAAAATGCAGGAAGGCCATCTCTCAAAATGGGAAGTTTGTATTCTTCATGATTCACTGTCAAAGTGAGTAGAAGGTTCCAGCCACATCCATGGTCTCCACAACAGGTCTCTCTACACAATAGAAGCAAGTGGATAATGTCATGGAAGAATGTAAAGACATATTCTCCTCAACCACTGGGGTATCTCTTCACTACCAGGTCAAGCACTCAATCGATCTAACCCCCAGTGCACCACTACCCAATGGTCTAGTCTATTGCCACTCTCTATCATAAAATGAGGAAATCAAGTGGAAGATATAAGAGATGCTAAAAAAGGGGCACATATTCCCAATCTCATCACCTTGTGGAAGCCCAATCGTGCTTGTGCATGAGAAAGACTAGACCTGACGACTCTGCATTGATTATTGGGCCCTAAATAAAATCACAGTCAGGAACGGGTACCTAATTCCCTGAATTGACAATATCCTTGACCAACAAGGGGGACAAATACTTCTGTATGATTGAGCTGAATTCCAACTACCACTAGGTCCCAATAGAGTAGAGAGATGTATGGAATATTGTCTTCAAGTCCAAAGAAGGTCTTTTTGAATGGATGGTCATGCCCTTTGGCATGAAAAACTCCCCATTAAATTTCATGAGGATGATGGACGGCATCTTGCGGCCTTTCACCAATTATTTTTTGGTGGTGTATTTAGATGACATTCTCATCTTTAGCAAGAATTGGGTGAAACACTTGCAACATATTTAGTAGGTGCTGCAGACTCTTCGACAACACAAGATATATGCAAATTTGTAAAAATGCTCCTTCAACATGAACATGGTTGAATACCTCGAATACATTGTTGATGAGAATGGGGTTGATTTCGATCCAACAAAGATATAGGTCATCCATGACTGGCCATCCTTGACCACAGTCACTGAGCTTCAGAGCTTCTTAGGACTTGCCTATTTATATCACAGGTTTGTGTTAGGATTCTCCCACATTGCTTGGGCCCTTATCCAAGTGACCAGGGGTGGTGGCAAGGAAAAATTCATGTGGGTCCAATTGCAACAGAAAGTGTTCGATAATTTGAAGCAACACTATTTCTCTCATTACCCAACCTACACCAATCATTTGATATTGAGACATATGCTTTAGACTATGTTGTGGGTTCATTTCTCACTCAACATGGACATCCCGTGGCCTATCATAATGAGACTCTATCAGATATTGTCTGCAAGTACCCCTATTATGAAAAATAAATGTACTCCATTGTACAATCTTGTTGCCATTGGAGAAATTATATTCTCAGGAAGGAGACATTCATCCACACTGATCATAAGCCTCTGCATTTCATGAAGACAAAAGGAAAATTGCAGAATGAATACCATCAAAAGTGGTCCACATACTTGCAACAATTCCATCTCAACATCAAGTATAATACAAGGAACACCAACCACATCACTAAATACCTCATTTGACCTCCAGTTTCCACACTAACCACGGTGCTACACTCCTGCAGACATGAGACCTCTGGATGGCACCAAATCTACGAGAGAGATCCTGACTTTTCCACTACCTACTATATGCTGGGAATAAACACAATTTTCATTAATTTTCATTTGCAATATGGGTTGTTGTGCTATTTGAGCCATCTCTGTGTTCCATCAACCGAGCGAGCAAAGATGATTTGGGAATCTCACCACAATTGGGTGGAAGAAAACTTCAAAGTAGAAAAGACATTGGCAGTGTTTCAACAACATTTCTGTTGGATGAAACTATGACAGGATGTCAACAAGTATATTAAGTCTTGCATGGACTACACCATTTTCAAACCGACCTTTAAGAAACAAGGCATGTACACACCTCTAATTACTCCTGATAGGACTTGGGAATCCATATCAATGGACTACGTGTTGGTCCTTCCTTCAACCAAGCAGGGAAATGACTGTGTTTTCATGGTTGTTGATTGATTTTCCTAGATGGAGATTATGGTCACTTGGAAGAAGAGAATCACAACAAATTCCACTGCCAAGATCTTCTTCAAATGAGTGTGGGTACATTTTGGGATACCACAAACCATTGTCTCCTATCAGAACAATCAGTTACTCAACACATTCTGGTCGAGCCTTTGGTCACGGATTGACACTAAGATCACTAAAACCATAGCCTTCCACCCCAAAACAGATGGCCAAACCGAGGTTTTCAAAATGATGATCATGCATATCTTGTGCATGTACAATTCCAAGAATCTACGCACATGGGATGAGAGTCTTCCCTATGTTCAACATAATTACAACAGAGCCACACATAGCTGAATTGATCACAAACCCTTTCAGGTGGGGTTGGGATTTCAACCATTGGGTCTCATTAATGTTGCACTACCCCTTGCGTCCACAGAGGAAGAATCATCCCATGCACAAACCAAAGTCAACACAATCATCCATTTCATTGAATAAATCTAGCAAATCCACCAACATGTTTTGGATATTTTGCAGAAGTCCAATTCCAAGTACAAGTAGATCCATGATCAACACTGGGTGCCACACAAGTTTCAGGTGGGAGATAAAGTTTGGCTGCACTTGCAGAACTAACGCATTATAAGACCCCATCAGAAGATTCAACCACTCTGCTATGGACCTTACACCATCATCAAGGATGTGGGTGACCATTATTTTGAGCTCAACATTCCCCCCTTCCTTAGATTTCACCCTGTGTTTAATGTGGACCTCCTTTGGAAATACTTTACACCCTTATTGGACACCTCAGAGATAGAAGAACAATTGAAACTGAGAGAGATCAACCCTCATTGCATGGAACATGAATCCACTAATCAAATCTTAGATTCACAAGTCAAGGGAACTCACCAACAAAACATTTATCTTTATCTTGTTGTCAAAGTGAGGGAACTCTTGCACCAAGGAAAGTGGCTCACTCGGGGGAAAATTCAGCATAAATTTCCTCATCTGATGAGGGAACTCAATGAAATGGAGACCATTTATTCCTAAGGAAGGAGGATTGATCCATGTGTATATTTATGGCCACCCAGATATTCCAGTTGGCTCACTTACAACTCTCATCTTGGCAGTTACAGTTTTCATCTTGGCGGTTTTGTTTCTAGTTTTTCGGGTCCTAAACTTCTGGGGTCATTTTGAGGCCCTAAACAATGGTTTTTGGACCCTCCATAGTCACACAATGGCCTAAATTAGAGTGTGATGGAATAATGTGTATTCCTCAGATATACCTTCCCAACAGGATATTGTGCACCTAAAATAGAGATCATATGCAAAAGTTACGACCCCAGGAAGTTGGTGTACCAACTTACCCCATCAGGGCCCACATGACTTTTGGTGCTTCATCTCCTAGGGTTAGTTTTTTGGATGTCTAGGTTTTTCTGTTGACTTCTAGATGCTAAAAAGGCCTAGAGGCCTCATTGTAATGTGATCAGATAATTGCCTGTAGCTACCACATCTCTTCTCAGATATTAGCTACCACCATTTGAGCAATATTGTTTTCATTCTACATTTTACAGTTTCAACAGATTTATTTATTGAATAGAAGTTAAATTCCACTATATCTCTATTATTATTCTATGTATATCTGTGTTAATGTTATAAATCTTTGTTTCATTTCATTCCGCCCATAAATCTAGATCAGGTGGTCTCTCACAGTCCATTCACAACTCATAAAATTCTCAACCAAACTGATATTCTCCTATAACTATTCCATTTTCCCGCTATCTCTCTTCCTCTTGACCTGTTCAACCCAAGGAATGTACCCCTTCATCGATATCAATCCCTCAAGAATCCCATTCATTTATCAGGGTCTCTATGGAACATGAAGTTAGGAATCTCTCAGATGGGAACTAAAGGAAAACTGTTGCTAGGAAAACTATCAACAAACCAACAACAAACCCTTACTGTTTTAGTACAACTCTCAAAGGAGTTCACTCTTCAGGCATGGAAACTTGGATCTTTAGTTTTCCAGCTCCAATTCACTCCAATTACGCTCCATTTTTCTCTATAATTCGCCCTCCATGGATGTATCAACTTCAAGATCTGTTTATTTCTCTCTCCTTGCTTCCCATGAAAAAACTTGACTAACTAAAAATTGTTGTCCCAACCCATACAAATTTCCTCTTTGGCTTACCTTTATTAACGCACACTCTTCCCCAAGATTATTGTACTCAACCCCCATGTGACCAATAACGTTGGGATGTAACCACTCACACCGAACCTCTTACATGTATTCAATCATTATCTTTGGGAACACTCAATCATAAATTGGAAGGTTCATATACAATTAGGAAATTTAGGAAAATGGGTTAAATTAATATTCATTGGTATTTCCTCCTTTGACCCCTCTTGACCATTATCCTAGACACTCCCCCCTCTTATGGATTAGTTCATCCCCCATCTCTTGTACATGTCCCCTTAATAACTGCCATCCCATTTTTATTATTAAAACATAGAAATATAATTCGCATATTAAATCACTTTTGGCCATAGCCACACATTATATATACATAAGAATTAATTAAACCATGTATTATACTAGAGATTTTATGTTGGATTACTGAGAGGGGGGGGTGGTGAATCAACAATAGAGAATTTTAATCCTTTTTAACCATATAATCCAAGTGTTATATCAATGCAGCATTATTATCCAATAACTGCAGAGTAAATAAGCAATGAACAAATGAACAAACATACACATACACAGTACAACAATGTTTTACGTGGAAACCCAAATCGGGAGAAAACCACAAAATGTTTTTTCTTATATGTCTTGAAGAATCATATTCATTGGAAGCACCAATTTCCTTTGTTTTCTAGCTGCAACTGGAAGGAGGCTCCAACCCCCTAGTTTCTCAAGCTACAACCTGAGGGAAGCTCCAACACACCAATTCTCTGGCTACAACCAGAAGGAGGCTACAAGCCCCTATGTTCTATGGATACAACCAGAAGGTGGCTACAACCACCTGCCCTTGCCCTGTCCTGCCACCCTGAAGTAGAAGTAGAATGATGGAACCACTCTTAACCTGTCACTGTGAGATATACCACTGTAAACCTGTACCAATAAATCTGAACCATGCATCAACCTGTACCTCAATCTGTACCGTAAACAC
>ML777938.1:481502-512008 GCA_009831015.1 Picea engelmannii | reverse complement strand
GATAAATCTTACGCTCTGTGTGTGGAACATACTGTAACATACCCAACATCTAACTGAGCTATGCCACATAAATTTTTCTAACTGCATGCAATTAAAATACATATCCACACAGAACTCTTACGAAAGAATATATATATATATATATATATATATATATGTAGACAGAAAAATACGTTATGTAAATTCAAGGATTCATACTAAAATGACAGTAAACATATACATGAAACATATGCAGGAAATACCCATAAATTTACAGACAGTTATAAACACACATAAGATAAACCCATAAATATAAGCACGTAAATAACAATGCAACATGTAAATTTATCACCCAGATTGGCACTTATCTTGGTATGAATGTCACCAACTGTGTGCAGACCTTCCACAAACCTCCCAGCTCTAGACCACACTGTTCATCACTCTCAACAGTGAGTCACCCCCGAGACGGGACTAAACTCCACTCGGGTAAAGGGATTCTTAACCAGACTAAAGGTTCATAGACAATAGGAAGGACTCTATCTCAGGTGCCAACTCAAAATAACAACCCACAGTCCCACAGTCCCTCATTCCCCACATGCCTGTCCTACCTAGGAAGTGTGCCCCTTCTCTTCTCAACATTCCTTTGGCTGCTCCACTTCCTTTCCGAGTTTCAACAACAGGCCAGGTAGGAAGTCTCACAGCACTGTAGTTGCAATTCAACATCTTCAGAAAATAAATCCCCAACAATTCTCTCACCCAGAGAATTTCTCACGGGCTTGACAACTCGCTTCTTCAGTCCAACTCCCAAGCTAACCAGATACACCAACACAAATGGCTATGGATATGTGTTCAAGTACCGTCATGAAGATACAAAGGATAGCTCAATGGGTGTGAATACTCATGGATGATTGATTGGATGGATGAATGATGGAAGGAATCAGGGAAAAGATGATAGGAAATGAACTAAGTCCCAACAATATGTATGCATGTCCCCAACTGGTCAATTGTCATGTTGGGAGCTACTTTGGCCCACTTGTACCCCACTTTAGAACTTAGGATAAAATAATTATCCATACTTTATGATTTAAGAAATATTAATATAATATTCCCTTTTGGCTTAAGCTCCCCAGCTTAGCCCCTTTCCTTAACTTAGCTCCTTCATTTCCCTAACTAGTGGAGTTTAGTCCCCCGTATATTTTATCGTGGTCGCTCTGCATGCAGGGATGTATTTAATATTAATTATGAGACATGTACAAAAATAGGCGCACTGGACTTTAACATCTAGGTGTTATAACCCTAATTTGCACCATACATGCTTACCTGGCATCAGGCCATCTCAGATCCCTTCTTTGCCAAAGCACTGTTGAAAAAATCTTAAAAAAAACTCTTTTATAAGGGCCCAGGCACCCTACTCCATTACTGCACGCATATACATGCTAGCTAACCTAAAACAACCCACGTGTACCTCCAAAAGAACGAAAAAAAGGAAAGTTGTCGATGGAACACACAAATTTGGGTGAGTTAACTGAGACTCTCGGCCATGCATGGCCAAGGGTTCGTCCAAATACCTAGATTATTCTAGCCTATAAAAGAAGGGTTAGGGGTCCCATTTGGAAGAGGAGAATAATAGTAAATAAACTCTACCCAATTGCACATTCCCATTGTCCCAACCCTTTATCCATCCTTGTGCAAGAAGAGATACAGAGCAAAGAAGTTGGAGGACAGTTGAAGAGGAGCCCAGGATCAGGTTCGCGGAGCGGTGGCTTGTCTCGAAATTGTAAGTTGATTCATTAAAATTAATAAAGAAATGCTTTTCCCATCCCACTATATGAATTCTTCATATTTTATTGAATATATGTTTGAATATCTAACCCATTAATCTGTAGGTAAAACACATGTATAGTTTGTTGCTTGTTTTGTATGCAGGTCCGCCTTAGGAGGAGAGCTGCCAACAAGCGATCAAGCATGAAGAAGGATCGACATCGAATGCCTGAAACAAGGTATGTTCGTATAACCATGTATTTGCTTAAAAGAAATGGGGATTAGGTCTGGGATGACGATAGAAAGTAGGATTATTTTGGTCTCATCTGCATGCATAATATAACCCTAAATGCTAGTCTGTAGGGGGATTTCCCACCACAACACTAGGCTTTCCGGCCTAATCAAAACATAATCATCCTAGCTTATAATAAATGGCTCAATATCCTATAAAACATGGCATATACACAAAGGCTCTCTGGCCTCAATATTGCGCGCACTCAAGTTGCTGCGTGCGGTATCCAAGACCATGCAAACTTCCTCATTTTACTGCGCAGTACATGCATGCACTATGCCATGAAATGTGCATACAAAAATGATATCAAAACATCTCACCAGTTTAAGTACATTTTCATTTAAATTTACAATTGGGTTCGGCCTTAGGGATATTACAATCCCCTCCCCTTATTTATGCATTGTCCTCAATGCATCATGTACACATATACACAATATTTTCAAAAATCCTCAAAAAGATGGGGGTATTCTCCCTGCATTGCATACTCATGCTCCCAAGTAGCGCCCTTAGGACCGTACCAGGTCCATTGGACCTTTACAAGCCCTATGGCTCGATTCCAAAGATGTTTGATTTTCTTGTCCATAATGCATACAGGATGCACTTAAAAAGTGCCTTCTTGGTCCACCTGAATCACATTCCAATCAATAACATGACTAGCATCAGGTATATATTTCTTGAGAAATGATACATGGAATACATTATGAACATACATAGATGCAGGAAATGTAATCATATAAGCAACTTGACCAATCCTCTCTAGGATTTCAAATGTCCCACAATAGTGAGCTGCCAACTTTGAACAATTTCCCAACTTAAGGGAACTTCGGTTGGCTTTCACTTTCAAGAATACATGATCACCCACTTTAAATTCCCTGTGAGTTCTTCCCTTATAAGAATAACTTTTCTGCCTGTCTTGGGAAGCCTTTAAATTTTGTTTTATTTTAATCATTTGCTCCTCCATTTCCCTGAGCAAATCTAGCCCAACCACTGCTTTGTCTCCTGGGTTATCCCAACTTATTGGAGTGTTGCACTTTCTGCTATATAGTGCCTCAAATGGGCTCATCTTTAGAGATGCTTGGTACCCATTGTTATAAGCAAACTCTACCATGTGTAGGAAGTCTTCCCATTTTTATGGTTTATCCATCACATACATCCTCAACACATCTTCAATCACTTGATTTACCCTCTCTGTTTGTCCATCCGATTCTGGATGATAAGCTGTGCTAAAATTCAAATTTGTTCCAAATCCATTAAATAATCCTTTCCAAAATTTTGAGGTAAATTTTGGATCTCTGTCAAACACAATTGTCTTGGGTATGCCATCTAATCTATCAATTTCTTTGATATAAACATCAACAATATTCGTTTCCTTGTGAGTGAGCTTAACTGGAATAAAATGGACAGCTTTCGTAAGCTTATCCACCACTACCATGATAGAATCATGTTGCTTGTTTGTTCTGGGAATTTTGGTGATGAAATCCATGGTTAGAAATTCCCACTTCCACTCAGGAATGGGTAATGGCTGTAGCAAACCAGCTGGGTGTCTATGCTCAACCTTTACCTTTTGACATTCCAAACATTTGGCAATAAAATCAACAACCTCTTTCTTCATGTCTAGCCAATAATATTGGCTCTTGACAATTGCAATAGTTTTCTGATATCCTGGGTTCCCAACATAAGGCACATTATGCATTTCTCTCAATATCATTTTTTTCAACTCTTGGGAATTTGGTACATAAATTCTTCCCCTGCACATGAGAATTTCATCATTATTTATCTTGTATTCCTTAGTTTTCTGCTGCAAAATACCTTGCTGTAATTTTGTCACTAAATCGTTGTAATGAAAATCTAATTTGGCAGCCTTTGTAATTCTGTCTTTCATGTCTGATTGGTACATGCTAATGGATGTAGCCTGCAATTCATGCAATCTTCTGCTGAGTGCATCAACCACTTTGTTCTCTTTCCCTTTGATATTCTTTATATCAAAGTCATATTCACTTAGAAATTCTAACCATCTGGTTTGCCTAGAATTTAGATTTGGCTGATCAAATAAATATTTCAGACCATTATGGTCTATTCTTAGCTCAAACCTTTTCCCCATGAGGTAGTGTCTCCATTTCCTCAAGGCATGCACTATGACTTCCAACTCCAAATCATGAGTGGCATAGTGCCTTTCATGCTCCTTTAACTTCCTTGATTCATAACATATAACAAGCCCATTTTGATTGAGGACTCGACCAAGTCCCTCTTTACATGCATCTGTGCATACAATGAAATATTCATTTGGGTCTGCAATCCTTAGTATTGGAGCACTTGTTAGTAACTGTTTCAAGTGTTGGAAAGTCTTTTCACAATACAATGTCCACTAAAACTTCACACCCTTTCTTTGCAAGGAAGTGATTGGGTGTGCAATCTTTGAGAATCCTTCAATAAATCTCCTGTAGTAGCCTGCAGGGCCCATGAATGATCTGAGATCTGTCACATTCTTTGGCACTGACCATTCTCTAATGGATTCTATCTTCTCAGGATCCACTGCCATCCCATCCTTTGAAATGATGTGCCCCAAATAATGAATTTTCTTTTGATAAAATGAGCACTTGATCAACTTGGCATACAACTTATGCTCCCTTAATACTTGCAACACCATTCTCAAATGATGCTCATGATCTTCTTCTAAATTAGAGTATATAAGAATGTCATCCAAAAAGACAATGACAAACTTGTCTAAATATTCTTGGAAAACACCATTCATTAAGCACATGAAAACAAATGGTGCATTTGACAACCCAAATGGCACCACTGTGAACTCATAATGTCCATACCTTGTCTTGAAGGCAGTCTTGCTGATATATTCCTCTTTAATCCTTATTTGATGGTATCCTGGCCTGAGATATATCTTTGAAAAGTTCTTTTCACCCTTCAATTGATCAAAAAGATCATCAATCTTTGGCAGAGGATACTTGTTCTTAACAATCACTTTATTCAACTGTCTGAAATCAATGCACAATCTTAATGTTCCATATTTCTTCTTTACAAAGAAGACCGAGGCACCCCAAGGTGACACACTTGGGCGTATATACCCCTTCTTCAGAATCTCTTCAAGTTTCATTTGCAACTCCTTCAGCTCTGGTGTACTCATTCTATAAGGAGTCTTTGACACTAGAGCTACTCCAGGCATTAGATTTATAGAGAAATCAATATCTCTCTTTGGGGGTAGTCATGGTACCTCCTTTAACACATCTTCAAATTCTTCCAAGACTGCATGATCTTCCAAATTTGGCGCCTTATCTCTAGGTTTCTCTTCCATACGTGCTGCAAATATTTGACACCCTTTCCTGTAACATTTCTTTAGCTGCAATGCTGAAATTTCTCTGACGGTTACTGCCCTGGGAATTCCCTACACTCTCCTTAGTTTCCCTTTCTCATCCAAGCAAGTAAATGCTTTGTTATGACAGTCTAGGAGAGCATCATGTTGGTCCATCCAATCCATCCCAATTAAACAGTCATAGGAACCTAAAGGTAAGATGTTCAAATCTACCTTGGTGTTTAGTCCATTCATGTCCATAAGACATGACTCAACCATCTCATTGAATTTTCTTTTGGCTCCAGTAGCCAGCTGCACCAACTAAGATTTTCCATGCTTGCTTCTTGGAAAATGCAAACTTTCCACCATCTTAGGATCTATATAACTATGATTAGATCCTGAATAAATTAAAATAACAATGGTTTGGTTGTTGATCATACCTTCCACCTCAATCATATGTGACTAATATTATGCTTTCTTGTTGTCCAAGGCTGCATAGATCCTTGGTACATTTCTTCCCATGTCCTCCACTGTTTCATCTTGTTGTACATTGTGAACAATTCTCCCTTTTCAACCTCTGTGAGGACAATCTCTATACATGTGATCTCCTTTACAAACCCAACATTGAATAGGTGGTTTCCTTGGACTTTGACCCCCTGTTTCAATCACTCTGGGCTCTCTAGGAGCTTGCTTCCCTTGTGGATTATTTCTGAAGAATGGTGGCTTAGATCCCTTCTTTCTCTGATCCACCTTGAATTTATTTTTTTCTTCACAAGATTTTTGGAAATTTGGCCTTGTTTTTTGCTGATCATAAAGGAATTTAGCTCACCTTATGGTCTCTTCCAATGTCTTGGGATCATCATACTATATTTTCCAATGTCTCTTCCAATGTCTTGGGATCATCATACTGATGAAAGATGGAAATCCACTCAAATACCTTTGAATCTTGACTGTCTCATCCTTGATGAAAGAGATATACTTCAGAAGTTCTAGAAACCTTCTCTCATATTCATCAATGGTCATACTCCCCAGCTTGAGTTTGAAGAACTCTTTCATTTTCTTGTCACAATATCTTTTAGTCAAGTATTTCTTCTCAAAATACTTATTGAATTCCCTCCAAGTGACACTTTTCTCTTTAATGTGTTGCACCTGCACAAGATGATCCCACCACATGGATGCCTTTCGCTTGAGTTGATAAATAAAAATTCTACCTTCTGCATGAGAATAATAGTTATGCAATTGAAAATACTTTCTCATTCCCAACAACCATGTTTTTGCATCTTCATCCTTCTTGTGCTCACCATCAAATGTAGGAGGTTTGATTTTGTTCATTTCTCCTCGTATCTCATCCACCCCCGACCTCTTGTGCTTCCTGACAGGGGATGGACTTGAGCTATTGCGTGATATCTTATTGGAATTCCTCGGGGATTGATGGTGATATATTCTAACACTTCTTTCTTTTCTTTTCTCATCAGAAGGCCTGTGACTTCCTAACTTGCTTGAGCCACTCTCCTTATCCAATTTCGTTTCTATTCTGTGAAAGCTCTCCAATAACTTCATGTTGAAGTCATCCTGTTGTTCCTTGTCTTTCATAAGCCTTTCATTATCAAATTTATGGATTTGGACATCCTTCTGCAAATTTTTGATTGTCTCTGCCATATTCATGTTTTCATTCCTTTTATCTCCATGTCCATTGGAGTTTGTTCCTTCAATGCCCAAATGGACATCCATCCCTCTAATCTTATCCTCCTAACTGTAAGTCCCCTGTGCCTCTTCCATTCCTCTAGAATCTAAGATGATCTTTATCTGATCTATTTTTTGTTAACTCTGCAAAATGTGCAACCAAAAAAACTTTGTTAGGCTAACTGTTTCAACAATTTCATGAAAATATGAACCATTTTGGTTCAATAATATATCGGAATCCTTTCTTTTGATTTCCTAAAAAATTGAATGCCCAAATCAATTTTTTGGGTGTATATTTAGATTCCATTTTTCAATACCTTTCCAATGCCTTCTCACATGCTCAATTCCGAGTCTACAACAGAAAGTTATGGTCATTTGAAATTTTCCCATTAACTTTTCTGTTCACACTTCCACTTGGTGCAATTCTGCGCTGTAATTATGAATTTTCGCACCTACTCCATTGAAATTTTAGTATGATATCAATTGGGTTTCTGCATAAATATATTATGGACATTTTGTCCAAGTTTCACCTTATTTTGGGTTCTGGGCTGCTAGTTACAACCTGCTGAAGTTCTAAGACAATTTCAGTTTTTGGTCTGGAATGCTACATGTGCCTTATTTTCCATATTAAACGCTTTTAAAATGCCCAAAAAATTAATTAATCTCTTGGAATGTCTTCTATGGATCAATATATTTCCATTGACTACTCCTGCACCTCAATCTGATTCCAGAGCAGAAAGTTATAGCTCTTTGAAGTTAGATGGGTCTTAAAATTTACCCTTCATTGTTTAAGCTGTAACTTTATCATAAAAGCTCTGTTTGACGAACAGTTTACACCATTATAAAGATCTATCTGAGATCTTTCATTTGAGTTGAAGAGAAAAAGTGTACCTTTGGTACACATCCTCTATCTCGTGTTTTTTGAGTTGCTAGAAATGCTCTTAAGGCCCTCAAAAACGTGCTGCAAAAAGATGACGTTCAAACGATATAAAACGTCACAAAAAATCACTGGTTTTCTGCTGTTATTCACCTTCCAAATGACTCCGTACCCACAAATTTCAACTTGTAAACCCATATTTACCATGCATAGTAACAACACAACGGAAATCGTGCTTTGCGCACTTTAAAACCACTCTGTATCACTTCTCTATCACACCACTAACTTGCGCGCACTAGTTTTATGTCGCGCGCCAATATCCACAGCGCATAATTTTTGTACCACACACTAGTATCCACCGTGCACAGTTTTTGTACCACACAATAATATTCTACACACATTTCACTCAACATGCTACACAATGCCAGAGTTTAGTACGTCTCCACTGTGCACCAAAACTCTGTGCGCACCATTAACAAAACTATCGCGCGACAACATATACTCACATTGCACGCGTAGCTACCAAACTCCACTGCACTATGCCAATACTATGTGCACCACGTGCACCATTATTATGAATGTCCAGAATGCACACACTTCTTATGTGTATGCACACTGCGCAATGCCAAATTTAGCGCGTGCACCCGCACACCAACATTTTTCCACGTGGCGCCAAAATTTAGCGCACGCACCAGCATGCCAATATCTTGTCGCGCAGTGCTGAATTTTACCTATCACAAGATTTTCACTGCGCATCATGCATTTTTAGTGTTCCCACCTGTGCACATTCACCTTTATGCACATCAAATCCTCATGAATTCCGCTGCAGAAATTGGGGCTTTTTCCTAACTTTTTCCCCAATTTACCATAGACATTCTGCAGCAACAAAATTCGTTCAATTTCACCCTGATAACACTAATTCAACCTATGCAACAACAAATCGGTGTGGGTTGACATTTATGGAACAAATTTCCCCAAAATAAATTCACGAATTGAGAATTTTATTTACTAATCTCGCTCCAACTGTCATGGCTTCACTATAACTTCAAATTCGACCAATTCCAGGTTCAAATTTGCTAGAACAGATATTAAAACAATAATATCTCACCACTTGTCCAAATTTATCCATTTTCTCATGAATTTAACAACACAAATTAGGGCTTTTCCCAATTTCGCGTTGTTGTTTCTAAATTTACCATGGACGCTTTGTTACTTGAAATTTGGCCATTTCGAAATAAATCCTCTATATAATTTCGCCTCAACTCAACTCGTTTGGCCCATTCAGGCTCAGTGTTGAAAATTGAAGCTCTAATACCATATTGTAATGTCCCTAACCATCCATGCTGAGCCACGCTACGCCAAAGAATTCTTACGTTATCTCTTCGGAACATACTGTAACATACCCAACATCTAACTAAGCTATGCCACATAAATTTTTCGAACTGCATGCAATTATAATACATATAGACACAGAACTCTTGTGGAAGCATAGATATATAAAAAAATGTAGACAGACAAATACGTTATGTAAATGCACAGATTCATACTAAAATGACAATAAACATATACATGCAACATATACAGGAAAGACCCATAAATTTACAGGCAGTTATAAACACACACAAGATAAACCCATAAATATAAGCATGTAAATAACAATGAAACATGTAAATTTATCACCCATATTGGCACTTATCTTGATAAGAATGTCACCAACTGTGTGCAGACCTTCCACGAACCTCCCATCCTTAGACCATACTGTTCATCACTCTCAACAGTGAGTCACCCTCAAGATGGGACTAAACTCCACCCAAGAAAAGGGATTCCTAACCAGGCTAAAGGATCATAGAAAACAGGAAGGACTCCATCTCAGATTCCAACTCAAACTAAAAACCCACAATCTCTCATTCCCCACATGCCTATGTTAGCCAGGAAGTGTGCCCCTTCTCTGCTCAACAGTCCTTCGACTGCCCCACTTCCTTTTCGGGCTTCAACAACAGGCTGGACAATAAGTCTCAGAGCACTATAGCTACAGTTCAACACCTTCAGGAAATCAATCCCCATCAATTCTCTCACCCAGAGAATTGGTCAAGTTCCTAACAACCCGCTTCTTCAGTCCAGATCCCAAGCTAACCAGATACACCAACACAAATGGCTATGGATACAGGTTTAGGTACCATCATGAAGATACAAAGGATAGCTCAATGGGTGTGAATACTCATGGATGATTGACTGGATGGCTGAATGATGGAAGGAATCATGGAAAAGATGATAGGAAATGAACTAAGTCCCAAAAATATGTATGCATGTCCCCAACTTGACACTTGTCATGTTGGGAGCTACTTTGGCCCACTTGTACCCCACTTTAGAACTGAGGATAAAATAATTATCCATACTTTATGATTTAATAAATATTAATATAATATTACTTTTTGGCTTAAGCTCCCTAGTTTATCCCCTTTCCTTAACTTATCCCCTCCCTTTCCCTAACTAGTGGAGTTTAGTCCCCCATCTCTTTTATCGTGGTCGGTCTATGCGTAGCGATGTATGTTATATTAATTATGAGACATGTACAAAAATAAGCACATTGGCCTTTAACATCTAGTCTCTCTGGCCCAATCAAAACATAAGAATCCTAGCTTATAATAACTGGATCAACAGCCTATAAAATGCAGCATATACACAAAGGGTCCTTGGCCTCAATATCGCGCACACTCAAGTTGTTGCGCACAGTATCCAGGAACATGCAAACTTCCTCATTTTACTGCGCAGTACATGTGCACACTATGCCATGAAATATGCATACAAAAATGATATCAAAACATTTGACCAGCTTAAGTAGATTTTCATTTACATTTACAATTGGGTTCGGCCTTAGGGATATTACACCATAGGACAAAAAAAGGATAAAAAATGATAGGTATCACTGCGATCAGGAGGAAAAAAGGAGTTCAATGGGGTAGGTCTCAAATAAGGAGTCCAACGGGTTAGGTATCAAATAAGGAGTCCAATGGGATAGGTCTCAAATAAGGAGTCCCACAAATTTATACTCCTATATGAATAATATTGCACTATCAAAATGCCCAAATTCTTAGTAAGAAAAAAACAGTGCTGAAATGGCCAAATTCTGAACATGAGAAATCTTGTTTGTTCCCTTTCTATGTTGTTTGCGTCCCAGGGGTTTGGGTTTTTTAGGGTTTCTATAGACAATGGTTTTCCTGGTGGTATCATTCTCTGATATATGTGTGGGGTTGAACAATAGTGTTCGAACCAATATGAGAAGTTTTGTCTTGAGAATTATTGTAATAGAGTGTTTCTCTACTGGATGTTTCCCCCTCGAAGAGGCAAGTGAACATTAGTTCCTATCAATAAAGGTATTATTTTGGTGATGTCGTTTCATATATTGTGTTGTTACACTGTTATTATATTTAGTATTTCTATTTTTTTCTATTATAATATATCTGGTACCTTGCAAGTGGTATCAAAGCACATTCTTAGAAGAAAATTATGGGTTATTTTTTCCAGGGTAGAGACATATTCCAGCGTCTTAAAGCTATAAAGATATGTCATTCAATGCATAAATCCATAGTCAGGAAAGCATACACACAGGAACCACAAGTGGTACTAAATGCACATTGTTGGCCACCCTTGTAACCCCTATTGGTACCCCTTCGAGTGGTCACGCATAATATAGAACCTATATATGGATCAACCTAGATATCCTAAATCCCTTCGTACATAAACTGAACGATATCTTGACTTCTATAGTTCCATTGAGAACATCACTCGGGGAGATACTCTCTAGTACCTAGGTAATAAGGTAGTACAGATATTGGTTCGAACACTATTGGTTCGAACGTGTGGGGTTGAACAATAGTGTACAAAACTTCTCATGAATCCTACTCTTATTTATACTAATTCTATCTTCTAAATATCATTCTAGAGGAATATATTTCTAGAAGATAAATCTTCTATTAGGTATTCTTACATTGACTTATTCCAATTTATTAGATAGGCCTTACTAACTAATGTTGGCCTTTATTACACAAAAATACATTTTTCTATCTATGTGAGGGGTTAGGGAGGTTAGGTCCCTAACATCCTCCCCCCCCTTCCACTTCTTCCCCTCCTTGGAATATTCTTGGTTCTCTTTATGCTTAGAATTTCTTGGTTTCCCCTTCTTGTGGCCTATGTTTTCTAGGTAATTTTCATGTACACATTTTGTTTCCATTGTCCTTGGATTGAAAAACATCACTTGATTTTGTTGATGACTGTGTAGACCCCCTAGATACTTGAGGAATACATCTAGGTTCTTGGGAAAAATAAATAACATGATGACCATATTTCTAAACTCGGTGGTGTGCTCCTACACACTTTGCCCTTGCCTTTGCCTGAAGTAATGCCAATGAATCCATTTTTCTTCTACATACCCAATAGGATATAACTGGGACTTAATGATGGTTTTGAAATCCTTCCACTTATTTATTGGTACCTAAGTGTCTCTGTCTGAATTTCCCACCAGGTTAAAGCATGGTCCTCTAACTTGAGTATGGAAAACGATATATTTTTCTCCTCATCTATATGGTGAACACTAAAATAAAATTGTAGTTGATGCAACCGATGATTAAGTTTTAATGCATTGATATCACCTTAGTATGGAATTATTTCCACTTCTTCTTCCATATTGAATAAGAATTGTGAAGGGTTAATAACAATCAAACTAGGATGCTCTTTATCATGATATTTCCTCGACTCCTTATCTGGGTCTTCATTATCTTTCTATTTTCCTTCTAATCCAGTTTTAGAGTTAGAGCCTCTAGCCTCTCCAAACGGTCCAAAATTACTTGCTAGGGCCTCCATGAGGAGGGACATATTGTGATATATGTTAGAAACTTGCTCTTCTAGCCTAAAAAATATCTCCTTTTTTGAATATCAAGGGTTGTTATGAAAAGAATTGTTAGCCATGGCTAGGGTTCTGCAAATTTATTCTTAAACCAATTCCTAGATCATTGCAAGTTCCCACAAATACCTGGCAGAAATATTGCTATGATACCAATATGATCTGTAAACTGTCATGGATATTCCACTGGAATAATTTGTCACAATATATCTTATTATATTTTGGAATATTAGATTTACGTGGTTTATTTACTTAGATTCAATATTTAATATCTTTAGATTATGACTTGAATTTAATAAATAACTAAAATATAAAAATGAAATAATAGGTATAAATACACACCATCTACACAAATGAACACAATATTTGACCTGGGAAATCCAATATGGGAGAAAACCTAGATATAAGGTGAGGCCTATGCTCTTCTCTCTTTTCTTTAGTTATAAAATCCACATATACAGAGGAATGAGAACTCACTATGGAGTACTTTTTGACACTGTGGCATGAAAAACTACTAAAAAATTCTCCTCCTCCTCTGTTATTGTCACAAAATACCACTTTCATATGTTTTTTCTAAGCTATGGATCAAGAGTCAATGTAAAATAATGGAACCCCTTCTCCTATGTTGTAGGAGATAGTTGAGTTTGTAGACTAGACCTGACAATTCACCAAGTTGGACATGTAATTCAGTCGAATTCCTAGTCAAGTATGTAAGTTAGTCAATCACCCAGTCAGGTCATTTGACCGAGTCAGTTAGGTAGTTGCAACTTCCTTGTAACAAAATTTACATGTATAAATATGTGTCTATGTAACTAAGAAATGAAAGTTGTTGTATCATAATATAAGGTGCATATTATTGGTCTCCATACTTCTTTGAGTATTCTTCTATCTCTCTCTATGCGTGTGCTTGTGTATTATTACATTATGTATATTTATCTATTTGAAGGACTACTGGTAACCTATACATACATTCCCCTAGATTAAAACATCGGTTCCATTGTCGGTAGTTCTAATCTAGGGTATGAAAAATAATGAAAACATATATGTTGATCTTGGAATACATACGTGAGTGGTGAGAGTGTAATATTAACAACTATATAAATAATTATGCAAGGAGAAACTGACTAACTCTAGCTGAGGCACAAACACAATTATTCACAGTAACTCACAAGCGATTCCTTGAAGCTATTCCAGAAGAAATATTTAAGTACATCAACCGACCTTTTAATGTGTAAACTTACTCTAAATGAAAAATTGATGTTAAAAATCACCAACAGAGCTCGAACAAACCTGCACGAGTGGGTTTAGAGAATTGCTTAAGATTATATTAAACAAAAAGTAATTTAAGATAGAACATCAATCGACATAGTTAAAGACAAATTTTATGTTGATCTTCATGATGGTTTTCTTTGTACCATACATTCTCTACTACATAAATTCTTGTTAGACAAAGGATTCAAGCATATTTTAGAATACCAACCTCTTCTCAGCACACCACCACCAAATTCCAACTAGGAGAGGAAAACAAGCGACCATGATTTTTTTCTAGAAGATGAGTGCAAAGACACACATGAAGCTAGATGTTACTTCCTACGAAAATGACCATGGAAAATTTATCTAACATCATTGACTTAGAGTAAGTCAGGCTAGTGATTGGGGGGTTAATGATCCATGAGATGCCATAGTTAAATCATACCACACCAAAGAGAATGATTCCATAATCAAGGAGGAATATAAATGAAAGAGGATATATTCTAGAATCAAAGTGGAAGAATGCTCATCGAATTAAGATTCATAAACCCTCACCCCACATTCAAAAATTGGAGTGGGACAAAAAGGAAAAAGAGGAGAGAATAAATGCATACTATGAGGGATCCCTAGAGATCAAATAGAAAGAAACCCCAAGAATGACAGACTTGTGGACCATTTGAGTAGTCTGAGTTTGGCATTCACCAACCAGATTTGGCAATAGAGGTAGCCCCAATGGTTCCTAAGAGGAGTAAAATTATACAGTTGGTAGAGGCAAGTAGGGGTGCACTTCAACTGGTAGAAAAAATAAAAGGTATGGATATTGACGACTCAAGACCCTAGATACATTGTTATCCCATTAAATATGCTAGCCCATGTATAAGAGACTTCCCCCATCAAAGGATTCATATAAATACTCAATCTTCCAAGGTGTGGTACAAAATATATGAAAATGGCAACATGCATGATAGAATGTTTATTGAAATTCTAGAAATAAATCAAAGTCAGGCAGAGGATATACTAATCCATATTAAGTATATCACGGACTTGGATCTCTTGTAAAATTTTATTATAGAAGAAGAAGATTCTAAATCAACAAATAATGAAGATGAGCTGACATCCCTTAGAGATACGGCTCGTTGAATATATAGACAAGTGTTTCCAAATGAATCAAATAACCCCAACAAATGAAGAAGTAAAAATACCAATGGATCATAGACCAAATGAAGTTCAACAATTGATTGCACCAGTCGATTCGATTAGTGAACAATCTACTCCCCAAGTTGAAGTAAAATTGACTTCCTACTCCACTTCTCTAATGAATCGAAAGACACAAACTCTTCCTATTATTCCAAGTTCAAATCCTTCGAATAAAAACAAGACGGGTCTAAATCGCATACCTATTTATGAGGGAGATGAGGATACCAAGCAACACTGGTTCATTTGTGAGAAATTTTGGGATGTTGTCAATGTTATAGACGAAGATAAATAGATGGCACAGTTAGGTGCAACACTACGAGCTAGAGCACTCACTTGGTTGATGAATTTCATAGAAAATAAAATATGGTCGAAAGAAAAAATTAAGAACAAATTACTTAAATTATTCAAGGCTTAGGATGTCAAGAACTTGGTAGTGTATAGAATTAAAGAAATCAAACAAATTCCAAGAGAAATAGTGCATGAGTATGAAAAAATATTTAAATATCCGCTTAGTCCAATACCACATGTTATTTCTGAAAATTTCTTGATTCAATGGTACATTGCAGTATTACTATAGAAAATCACAGTGCCTGCAACAATGTATGACATCCATACATGTGAAGAATCCTTTAAAAATAATCAAATTATAGAAACCGATGATGAGAGACCATCAAATTCCTCATTGGTTGAAAGAATATTATATTAAAAGATAGAAATTTTACAACAATCTTTAAAGGACAAGACCATCAGGTGAAAATAATTTCTGCATAACTTGAAAAATGATAGATCTAAGTGGTGCCATATATGCAAAGAAAATATCTATTCAATACAATAATGTCGTTTTAATGGTCGAAATAAGATGAATATTCATACAATATGTGAGACACATAAAAATGAACAAAATGACGACCATGGATATGGAAACAAATATCAAGGTTGTGGAAGAGGTGGATATCAAGGAAGAGGAGGTTTTAAAGGAGGACATAGTTGAGGAGGTCAATTATGTGGTTGGGGTCGATTCTATTGGTTCAAATGTTGGAAAGATGACCATATTATCCCTAACTACCCCATTAACAAAATAACTACCCTACAATTTTGTAATATATGTGGAGTGGGAGATCACTCACTTGAAGACAATCCAATAGTTTTGGAAAAAGTTATGAACAAAGAAAATGCAAATCTTCTATACATTGTGCCAAAACATGAAGTTCTCAACTCAAATAATCTTCGTGTCATCACAAGATCAAGAGTAGGTGGAGATAACTACATGAACAAAGAATCATTAGTTTGACAATCGAGAAATCAAAATACCTATCCCGACCTAGATTAGGAAGAGAGACTAATTTAGGAAGCATTGATTTTTTTCAAGAATATTGATCAGGATAAATCAAGGAGAAGAAAGGGAAAGAAACATAATACATAAACTACTAAATATGTTGTCCTAGATAAGTTCCTAAAGTTTTTAAAATAGAAGAAATTGGTTAGTCAACTGATTGACTTTCTCAACATTCTAAGGGAATATAATGAATATCAACGACCATACAAAATCCTTCGTTGTCTATCACAAGAAAAACATATCAACGATTATGAGCCCCAGGTCAATGTTGAAATTGACAGTTATATGGTCCAACAAGTCATCGTTGATTTTGGTTCACAAGTTAATATTCTTCCCCAAGATACATGAATAAAACTTGGAAGACCTTTGTTGACACCCACAATGAATCATCTGAAGTTGGTGGACCAAATATTTATAGAACCAATCGTGACACTTAAAAATGTAAAAACACATATAATGGGAATTCCAACTTTAGTTGAAATTGAAGTGGTCGACTTGGTCGAAGGAATCCTTGCATACCTTGCATTAGTAGGTTGACCATGGGGTTGAAACATTAAAGGAACTATCTCCCTTGAAAGAGACAAGATTAAACTTAAAGGAAGTGGTAGGAATATCATAATACCTCTTGACCCTAAAGAAGGAAAATAATGGGTTGAAATATGGGATGAATATGAGGAGGCTCAATGATTATACCAGATCATGAATGAAGAAAAATACAATGTTGAACCAAATGCACAAGAAAAAATCTTATTCAGTTCACCATTTTCCATTGGAAAAAATTCATACATGGAATTTTATAATTGGAAAATGGAGAATTACAAGTCGAATGTGTTAACCTCTGTAAATTCCCAGAGGTTTTCGAGAGGTAGAAGAAATTTATTAGAGGTAAATTTATCCAACCACTTTGAAACTGGGATCTAGCCCTGCCAGTTTCAGAGAGGGATCTCTTTGTAAGATTTAGATATGTTTTAGTTTTCAGATATTAGTCTAGTTAAATATATGGGGCTGTGTCGTTTTGTTTTATAAAATGGATGAAATATTTCTTACGCATCCATTGGTCTATGGGTTCTGTGTTAATGTTTGAGATCTAAGAACATATTTTATTAGGTCTCTTCATAGGGCAGGATAATTCCAATGTTGGATTCTTGAGAATTTAAAGTGATGGATAGCAGAAATAGATGAGATGATCGACTACAACAAAGAAGCATTGAATAATTTCTTTATCACAGCATCAGAAGATAAACACTTAGATATTTAAAACCCAGAAACAAAGTATACAAAGATGAATTCTGCAACTTTAACTTCTTTTAAATGATCAGATATAGAAAACAAGATGATAACGAAGTAAGATAAACCATTCAATGAAGAGTAAACATCACCAACAATTAACACGTAGGAATCCTGTGACTTGTCCTTTTTATTACTGGTAGATCTCTTCAAAAAGATTACAGTTTGCATCTTTCTTGGGCATAAAGATAAACCCTCAATACTTCGAAGTTTGCAGTATTTATAATAAAAAATTACAATTGGTCCTGTCATTAATGACTAGGACATGGTAGAATCTGAATCTAACTAACTAGATAACAAAATACAAAATTGTAGGAACTGCTAATGATCTGTTGGATTTCTTTGAGCTGATTTCGGAAATATTGTTGGTGAGTCATCAACTTAACTTTGACTTCTCCACGTGCTAATTTGTACATCCACATCATCTTCTAGTCGATCAAGTCACATAGGTCGTCCCAGCTCTGCTGACTGGGGATGTTGACTTTGAGTAGCCTTCGGTACACTTCATCCGTCTCTGTGTACTTAGTGAAGGTGGGTTTGGTGATGAAAATATACTTTATCTCTTGTTGAATACTCAGGTCTAATCTTAGAGTTTCCAAGAATGCTTTTCTTTGCCCGTGATGCTTCCTTTTATGCCTGTGAACTTGGACCCATACTTTGCCACTGTGAGAATATTCTGTTTATATTCTGAGAGAGTAACCAACTTATTATTGATCACAAATAAAAATGGGAAACCTTTCTTCTACAAAGATTCAGTCTTGATGAAAAACCTTTGTACCACGACATCCATTTCCTGAAATCTCTCCTCAAGTTGAAACATTAGTCCCCTCTTAGTCAAGACTCTCTTAACTTCAAGAATTGTTTCAGTCCTATCCTCAATTTGCAGGGATTCCAACTCTTCTTTTGATTTAGAATTTAAGAATTTGTTTATCTCATTGGCCTCTATAGGCATTTCTCCCAGTTCTCCCTTTATCCTGTCGATGGCCTATTTGGCTCTCTGCACTAGATCATGTTGTTCAAACATGATTTGTATCAGGGGATAAATCTCTATCACTGACTAACATATGTCCATCCAAATATTTTATTTGGCCTCTAACAGAGTCTTAGCCATGACTGTTTCTTTCTGCAATTGTTGCAGTTCATGTTTGAGTTTGTATGACTTATGCCTCTCAGTGTTGTAGCTAGCCTAGAATGTGGAATTCAACTTTTGAAGATTTTGAATCTCTTCTTTTATTCTGGGCTCTTCCCACCCGCTTAACATGCTTACCACTGGATGGTAAAATTGGTCAACGAAATGCTTAAAACTAAACTTAGAAGAGTTCCTCCTTACCAAGATTTCCAGGCTGTAACCGACTGTGGACTACATTTTGTATCGAGCTTCCGTAGGAGAAAAGAAAAATTCTTTGACTAGAAAAATAGGAACATGTAGGCCAGTATTGGTGAATACCGGAACATTCCTTCACTGGGAAATTTGAAAAGTTTCTCGTGAATGTTATCAGCCAAAAATTGGTTGAAGTTGAATTGGGTGGTGGATTTCTCTTTGGTGGAGAAAATGGACATGAAACCCAGGATGGGTTAGTCCACCCACTCGTCTAAATAATACCCAAGCATACAACACAGAGAGGAAATTATTTGGTTTCCTTTTGCTGAAAACATGGAGGAATGGTAAGGGGGATTTTTCTTCGTGAATTGGGTACTCTTAGGGAGGAACAATTCGAAAATTTGCGCTCTTTGGGGAAACGATAACTTTTGGTACATTTTGGTTAAAATTTCAATGGTGAAAGGGGAAAAGGATTCGGATATGGGAATTTGCATCATCTGGTCAATGGCTTCGAATGTAATGGTAAATAGGGTCTCTCTAGATGATGAGATGATATCTCTACGACTTGGAAGATAATGCATATTTCACTTGAGGGTGAACTTAGGAAAATGGTGAATTTGGGGAAAAAGATACAGTGGGATATTGGAATCCCAGAGTCCAATCTCGTCACTCTGGTATAGGAAGGTGTCTTTGAACCATGAGTTTAAATCAACAAAATAAAATTCACATTTGGGTTCTAAGATCAGGTAATCTTTGTCGGTCAAAGGGATTCAATCGATCGACGGGAGGCAGGAGGAATGGATTTTCATCGATCTCTAAATGTTTGGACTTTGGCGCCATCACTTAAAATGGTACCTGCAAAAATCTGAAAGAGAACGATGATGACTATAATGTACAGAGATTAATGGAGGTTGAAGGGGAAAAGGTGAGGAGGACGATGATTTCAACATCATCGGGATCGTGAATGGTGAAAAAATGGTGAAAAATGGGATTATCTGGATGAGCGGGTATCCGATGGGGCACGAGGGACAAGTCAGTAGGTTTAACGAATATGTTTGGATGCATTTATTGGCCAATGGATATCTCGAGGATGAGGTGGATGGTAATAGATAGGTGACAGGTTCATGAGGATGACATGGAGGATAGAGAGTAGAGGACAAGTGAATGGGATGTGTCGTGTTACGGGTGATTAGGGGGAAAAAGGTACACTGGCAGAATAAAAATGAATGACTTACAAGTGGCAGTAGTGGATTGTGACATCATGAGGCGATGGTGGTATGGGAAAATGGTATGGAGGTTTACTCGGAGGGGGGGGGGGGTAGGTGGTAACTGGTTTGGAGCAAGGGAGGTATGAGTTAACACAAATGCACCACATTAGGATGGGGCCCACCAGAGAATACCACCAACTCGGAACCCCCCCCCCCCTCCGTTAAAGGTATAACGGTCAGGGGGGTCCAATATTACCTATCAGCCATAGATCTGAGCATCGTTTTCTCAGCCGTTGATCTAGGCGCACCATTTAATCACAGAGCGCGAATCACATTACATTGCAAAAACTTACTATAACGCTATTTTGTGGGTCTTTTGCGTTGCTTCTTTTCATCTTTCCACCAAGGGGTTAGAACACAACCTTCTAACATCAAAACAAAGAATCCCAGCCAACCTTATGCTTGTTTTATTGAAATAAATGACAAACTAACCTATGTCCTAATCTATTTACCTAACACATTTAACCCAGATTAGGCTGTTGGGCTAAAAATTACTCTACCCTGGGGCTATTTGATCAAGTTTAAACAGTTTGATCAAATTTATTCACTAGCTAATCTAACTAATTTGGCTAAGATTAACAGTTTAAGCAAGATTTATTCACTAATCCTATCAACATAAATTCAAAATACTTGACCATGGTTAGACTATATGTATCAATACATTCTTATTGCATGGGGTTCATCATTTTGTTTTTATACCCTCTTTTACTCTTTTTCTTTTTTCTTTTATTTTCTTTTTCTTTTCTTACTTTTCCCTTTCTTTCGTTTTCTTTTCTTTCTTTTTGTAAATTATTTGTATAATGAAATATTATTTACAACCAAAAATACAACAAGAGTAAAAAATTTCCAGTCACCAGTTGATCCTATGAAACATAGGGTTATAACAAAATGCAAAAGAGTGTTGGTCAATAGAAGAAATACCAAGAAAAATATTGAAAGCATGATTCTCTATCAAAGCAATACCCATTGTCTATGAAAAAAATATAAAGAAAACACCAACTCTGATTCCAACTGACTTGAATATAGGTTCACCACTTCAGTTCAATGAAAGAAGTTCTCCATCCATTTACATTGATGATTTTTCAAGAGAAGTGGGGGAACATGGATGAGTACAATGTCTTGTTGAATATTTCACGGGCCAAGATGCTCGTTATTGGGAGACTCATGATTCTCACATGAAAACATGGACCACTTCCACAACATTACTTCATCGAGGGATTTGGAGGTATCAAGTTATCAATGAAGGTCGACATACCAATTTTCAAATCTGGTTTTGACTCAATGGCCCGCATTCATCAATGTGATAATGAATGGAGGAGAGTGGGATATAGAGATGAAAGAATTTGACCACACATGTTTCTAATGGATGACATATCGCATAAATGGTATAAGATATAAGAAGCATGTGGTCATAACTTCAATTGGAATGACATAAAACAAATTCATTAAAGACTTTGAGTTTAATCCCAAGGAGGCACAATTAATAGAAACAACTCTTGAGATTAAAAAAATTATTGAAAAACCAAATCCCAACCAAGTAAAAAAGAGAAGTATAAATTCTATATTGGGTCGACATCGACATGAAAATTTGTGTTTAGTCATGAACAAACTAATCAAATCACTCATCGGGTGGACATGGAAAACATAAGTTTTCTAGAAACAAAATTCAAATGAAAAAAGAACCACCATGGAGTAAACAATTATGTGAAAGCATTTTTTTAATTTTCCAAGGAAGAAAAGGAAGATCCAAAGAAGCTTGACTTCCCACATACTTATAGTGAAGTTGTAGAGGGTGAATGACAATTGGATGAGTCAGAACCCCCATAATGGATAAATGCATAAATCAAAACAAAAGAGTTTAACATATCAATAGATGGATGAACAAAAGTGGCTTGGATAGGAAATTACTAGACTGACAAACAAACAACAAAAATAATTGACCTACTCTAAGAATACCAATTTTCTTTCTCCCATGATTATAAGGATCTTAAAGGAGTTGCACAAGATATGGGGGAGATAAAAATCGACCTCATTCCAAGGTTAGAGACAATGAAAAAATGACCATATATGTTGTCCCACAAGTATCAACCCACTATGAAAAAATAAAATGAGGCAATGTTAGCCACTAGGATCATTTACCCAATAGATAAATCAAAATGGGAAAGTCCTATGAACATGTAACCAAAAATACATGACCCCAAAAACTAAGAGTATGTGTCAATTTTTAAGGATTGAACAAACTGACCATAACCAGAACATGAAAGATAAGGAATAATGGATCAAACTCACAATGGCTCCACATGAGTACATTGTAAATCTAACATAACAACACATAATATTGTTCATTCTAGCCTTTGGTGGCTGAATTTACATAAGGATTGTCAGAAAAAGTAAAGCAATGTGACATTTTTCAACAGATGGGTTGACCCCTCTGGAAAAACAAGATTCATTTACACTCTGTAAACCCTAATTTACCATTTGAAATGTGGGAAATTTACTTTATCAACCCTTTTCCAAAGAGATATAAAAGAACAGGAGAAAAATATAGCATCATTGCAGTCGAGTATTTAAAAAAATGGTATAAGGAACAACCAATCAGGTCATGTACAAGGGAAAATGTAGCTAAATTCATAAATGAAAAAAAAATGAAAAGATTTAGATGCCCCTTAAAAATAATCATCGATCAAGGAACTCACTTTATTAATGGGACAATCCAAATACTCTTGAAGAAATTCATGATTAACCATAGGAAGACATCGACCTATCATCCCCAAGCTAATGGTGTAGTTAAATCCTTAAATAAGATCATTCACAAATGACTTACAAAAATCTATGGAATTGATAGATATAATTGGGATGATAAGGTCCCTGTAGTACTTTGGGATTATAGGATTGCATATAAAAGGTCGACTAGTCACACCCTTCAAGATTTTATATGGCCATGAAGTTGTAGTTCCACTACATTTATGGACCAATGCAACCAGGGTAGCATCTGTTCTCAAATATAACTTAGATAGATCTGAAAATCAGTGCCTCCGCCAATTGCATGAAATGGAAGAAGAAAGAATGATTTCCCTTCATCACCAAGAAGGACAAAAATGGAAGAAAAAATCATGGCATGACTGGCATATGAAAAAAAAGACATAAAAATGGGAGATTTTGTGATAATGTATGAAAATTGCATCAAAGAAAAACCTTAGAATCTTGAAACTACCTTGTTAGGACCATACATTGTTGAAGATATCTGAATGACCAACATAATTCAATTGATAACACTCCAAGGGCACCCCTTTCAAAAAGTGGTCAATGGGGCCCATGTCATAAAGTATAATACATGAAAACCATTATTCTTGTTGGTGAAAACCTTTTTGGAGGCACCATCATGCAGTCACTAGGTCAAAAACAACTTGTAGAAGACTAAGTCGATTCATAAAAGATTAGTGAAAAAAAGAGAGAGAAAAGTAGAACAAAGAAAGAGAAAAAGATAAATAAGAAAAGAAGAGAAAGAAAGGTAAATCAAAATCAAAATAAAAGAAAATAAAATTAATAATCTCAAATAAATCAGTCGATTATGAGGAATTAGGTAGGAAATTGTTGAATGAAATAGAACCATTTAACAAAGCATCACCGACCATGAATAAAAGATAAGAACAATTTCACAAAGGATAAATGAATAAAGACCAGAGTTCCTAGACAACATGCCAACCATACCACAAGGATAATAAGAAGTCGAGAGAAATTACAACTCCAAACAAGGATCTTCATCAACTCTGAAACAAGAGGGCAAGAGAATCAAGAGAGCATGAACCCCATAAATAAAGTGAGAGTGAACCTCATAAAGCAAGTGAGAGTGACCTCTATAGATCAAGCAAGTGTGACCCCAATCAATCAATCAATCAAGTGTGAGTATAAATTAAGCAAAGACAATAAAAATGACTGGCATAAAACATTTGACCATGGAAAAAGAAGCATCAACAAAGTCAACAAGAAAAAAGAGGCTGACCTAGTTGGCCAGTCTAACTGAGGATTCTAGATCGACCAAAAATACTAACTTTAACGTTCTAAACAAGTCGACCAAATAGATAGATCTAACCAAAAATCATGGGTTTACTAAGTCAAAAAAATTCATTAGAAGAGGGAAACTGACTCAGCCACTAGTGCTGACCAATGCAACAATTTTGACTCAACCAAATCTTGACTAGACTTTGTCAACTTCCAACTACCCTTCAATACCTATGACTATTCACATGAACAAGAATTAACGTCTTCCATAAATATCGAAGCACATGAATCCATACTTCCCACACTTAAAATTAATATTCCCCAAAACGTCGTGCCTATAAATATCAATGATGCATATGATTTTGTCGCCTTGTTTTTTACTCCCGAGTGATTAATCTTCGAACCCTAAAATCGATCATTTGACTTTTTTTCTCCCAAATCCAATGGACTTTCTCGACCTCGATTCTTTCAAAATAATGCCAAGAATGAGGGGAAAATTTCAAGACTCAATGGTGGATCCAAGAACTAAATGAAATTCAATAGGGAAAGTGCGACCAAAATGAAAATAAGAATGCATAATATAAGAAAATCCTAAATGGAGGAAATACCATGGGATAAACAATGGAAAATGTTCCAGCATGGGGTATGGATGTCAGTGTATGCAAGGAGGAAAAACAATTTATCAAACATGCTGGAATTCGACACTACTTGGAAATGCAATAGATCAAATATATTAGGGGTTGGAAAGAAGAGGTTTCTAAATTCATTATCAATCAATATCATGGAGGCCACTTATGGATAGAACACCCAGTTGGCATCACAAGAGGCCTAATTAAAAGAATCACAAGGTTACTCGAGAGAGGAGAGTCGATGCCCAAAACTTCCAACACAACTGATTGGATATAGTATCTCACAAGGTTGAACTCAACGAATAATTCCAAGGGAATTCTCATCAACAAGGTTAAATAACAACACACCAAATGGACCTATATCATTGTTTCTTTATGCTTCACCATGACAGGCTGAGCATTTGATGTTAAACTTAAAATTTTGGAGGATATTGGTCGCATTAAGAAAATTGAGATGAGATTCAATTGGTTGAAACAACTAACAAACATAATCAAGATCAATTACAAGGAATTTTAGGATCAGGGGAGAATAATTTTATTCCCATCTCTCCTAATATGGATAGCAATGGTCCAGATAAGCCCAGTCAGAGAATCCATATTCATAAGGAAAATAATACCGACAATGGACAATTTCCAAATTGTTATAGCCTTAATTTCCACCCTACACTCCAGAAGGGAATCCATAAGAGGATGTAATCCAAAATACATATTTTTCCTAATATTTGAGCCCTTTTTGGAGATCATTGGTGGACACATAGTGGAAAACAAGCGATGACCCTCGCATGATAGAAGTGTACAACAAGTGATGACCCTTGAAACTTCTAGAGTCTGGGAGTTATGAGGAGATAGGAGAGGGATGAGTTGTATCTTCATGAAAAGGGCCTAGGAACTCACAACATTTAAGTCTCTAATGGTCTCTAGAATATCTATAAGCTCTCCCAAGCCTCCTCCAAAGAGATATGTAACAAAGGAAATTCTTGGGAAAGTGACCCGGGAGGATCCAGAATGCTCAAAAGTGATCCAGAAGGATCCAAATGCTCGAAACATGATCTCCTCAAATTCTTATGAAAATAACTTCATTACGTAGAGCTCGGTGATAGCTTTCCAATGTCATAAAAATCACCTTAAATGGAGTTCATATGAAGATGTTATGGCTGGTCAAAGTTTTGGTCAAACATGTTAAAATTTAAAAGGGGGTTCCATGTGGCAATCCCATAGGATGCCACATGGCATATCCGTACAATTCATACAACTGACAGATGACATCATGCTAAGGTCAACATGGTGACGTGGTAGCATGACAGGCTACCATGTGTCACCCGAAAATGGAATTTTTGGGGGTCAATGTGGATCGATAAAAAAGCACCATGTGTCATCCATACGATGACATGGTAGGTACAATTGGAAGTCAAATGGAAGATCTGTATAGGTATAGGTGGCAAGAAATGTGGTAAGGTACTGATGCAAGCAACAACAAGAGCAACTAGAGTGTGCCACGTGGCACTCTCCGATTGGCCAATAATGGCTAGGGGATAATACAATTTGTTTGCATGGATCAGAATCAAACCCATAACCTCCAGTGGAATATTCCAATGTTTTAGCAAATATTCCCTTACCAATTCACCACATATGCTAGTTTTTATAACAAACATTAAATATTATATTTATATTAAGCCAATTTTGCCCAAGATTTCAGTTGGTGGTTTGGCTGGCATAGGCCTATTTAATGGGAATGAAAACTAATGCCCCAGACATTGAAATGTGTGCCAAAGAGAGGGATTCCATACAATTTTGTGCCAATTCCATAATTTTGCATCATTTTTCTTGCAAGAGGTGTCCATCTTTTGTGTTTGTCTCATTTTGCGTGTTGTTGGGCTCTTTGAGGAAGGTATAGAGTGTTTATACTCATTTTTCTTAGAATTTCGAGAGGAATTTGATGGTGATGTCTGTTTTGTGTAAACATTATATGTATGAAAAGTCTTATTCCAATTTTTCATGTATGAGACCTATAGTCTCGTTATGCATGCAAAAAGGTGTCTTTAAGCACCATATCAGAACATATACAAGTTAATACTAATTTTTCTTAGAGTTTTTTGAGGAATTCAGTAATGACCTTTGTTTATGGATTTGAGTAGAATAATTGAAGAGTGACTTGAAATTTGGCATTATAAGCCTATTTATTGTAATTTTTAGTGTTTTGAGAATTAATAAGAGCAATATATTTCTCTCCATTTTGGCACTTATTATTTCCGCAGATTATATTCATCAGTTAACAAATTTTTATGGATAAATAAACATTTTCACAGGATATTTTGAAAATAGTCAAGTCGATATTCAATTTACCGAATCTCGTTGAATGTTTATGTGTATTTATGAACTAATTACCATCTAAGGATTTTCAGTATGAATTGGTATCAAAGTTTTCGTTGATATTTCAGATCAAGTTGATATTAGAAATCATTTGGTATTTTTAGATCATGTGGTATTAGAGTTGGTTTTGACATGTAATTATAAGTGAATTATTATGAGGTCCAAAATCAAGCTTGGTGAAGGATCGTTGAAGAGTAAATTCTTGATATTGGTTCAAGGTGTGCATTTCAAAAGCATAAATGGATTCAACAAAAGATACAGATTCTTCTAATACAAATCCTTTCGGTACTGAAGAGGCATTCTTTTCTGCATTCATGGAAATGAAGGCCATGGTGGAAGAAATGTATGAGGATCGAAAGAAGGCCAAGGGAAATGGTAGTAAATGCAAAGGAAATCTGCATAACTTCGAGAAGCAAACAAAGATAAAAGAAGAAGAGAAGCCTGCATCTTCTCATTGCAAGAAGAAAGGGCATGATGAGAAGCATTGTTGGAATTTGCATCCAGAATTGAAGCCAAAGTTGGTGCAACCTAGAAAGGGTAAAAAGAAGACCATGACCATAGTTCAGTATCTTGGATCATATTTTGAGGGTGAAACTAAGGTTACAACTATGGGAATCAATGGTAAATATTCTGTTGTAAGTTTCTATTCGCGTACTTCTTCTTCAAAGTCTAATGTAATCCCTATTGGAAGGTAAAGAAAATAATTGTTTCATTTATGATTTATCTCAAAGCACACTAAGATTGATACAATTGTTGATAATGGATCACAAGTAAATCTTATTTCATAGCAAGTTGTTCAGAATTTGGGATTGGAAACTAGGTATCACTCGAGACCATATCCTTTGGGATGGATTTGTGATAATTCTTAGGTACAAGTGACTAAGCAATGAAAGTTACAATTTGGGATCACATCCAATTTCACTAATGAGGTAGATTTAGATGTTGTTACACTCAACATTTGCGGGATGGTTTTGGAAAGTCCATACTTGTATGACTTGAAGGCCATTTTCCACAGCGAACAAAACAAGTATCATATTTCCAAGGATGGAATTGAGTTCATTGCGAGAGCACATAAGATGAAGACTAATTTGAAGTTGTCACTACATGGCACATGCTAGTTTATACTAGTATCCATGATATAGATTTGTAACCTACGGTTGAAAGAAAAACATGTACTTTGGTTGATGTTGTTCATATTAAGAAGGGGAAATATGTTGATGGTTCATTCTCTTTCTCATATGTATATTTAGTTTTGTTGTTCAGTTTATTACTAATCAGTGAAGTATGGTTATCTACTACAACAATGAATGAATGACAGGGTTTTTGAATTTAAGGGAATGGTTAACTTGGTCAACAATGTTGTTTCAATATTCATTATGGTATTGATGAGTCAAGTACTTGTTATCCAAGAAGTAAGTATGGATTATAATGGACAAGTGAGGAGAAAATATCCTCACTTTATTTTTGAATGATCCATACTTTTGGAGGTCCAAATTTCTTCAGTGGGGAGGTGTGATCCAAGAGGATCCAAAATGATAAAAAAGTAATCTTCTCAAATGATTTTGAAAATGAATTCATTCCATAGTGTTCGACAATAGATTTCCAATGGTGTAAACATCACCTCAAATAGAGTTCGAATGAAGAAGTTATGGCCAATCAACATTTTGGTCAAAAAGGTCAAAAGTCAAAGGGGGTGTGTTATCGGACTAATTGGTAGGTGCGAACACTAACATATCTCCCTAGATCCACCTAGATCTAGAAAAAAACACACCAGAACATGACGCTTTCCTTAAGTTTTAAATATTGAATTTACCAACTAAAGAGGGATGGGTGAAATACCGTTTAAATGTCTCTTCCTCTCACCATCGCCATCCTAGCTCCGTTCCAACGCTCATACAATGATGGACCTGAAAAAGAATGCAACCAACCAAAGTGATGGCAATAGAATAAACTCAATATAAACCTATGTATGTGATCAAGGAATCATACAATAAAACACAACAAGCTTTATAGGAAAGAATCATATTACTGTATCATATTAAATGTGAAAGAGAGATTACAACCATGGCCTTGATGTCATAAGGTCCCTTCCAACTATCCTTCATTCCCCACACACTTCTTTCTCCAAGGATTCTGAGACCATGGATCTAATAACTACTCACAATCTATCTTGACAAAGAAAATCTCAAAGCCACTCTAACCAAGCTAATAATTCCAAGCCAACCATAATTCCAAGCCAACCAAAGCTAACCAAAAGCTAACTTTCTCCATGAGAACTCCTCTCCTTTTATAAGTTGAAGAGGATACGGTGAGGAGGTTAGGATGATCCCACTAAATCATGAAAGCGAGTAAGATCCAAACCATTCGTATGCCACCTCACCATGGAAGTTTCTCCTTCTAGAAGATTCGAGAAAATGCTTGTTTTTCCCACGTGTAAGCATTCTCGCACCCTACCTATAGAGCGGCCTGTGAACAGTTCACACCCTAAGTGTGGGCAGCCTGTGAAAATCAATAATTCTCACACCCTAATACATAGGCAGCCTGTGAACTTCCTTTTTATAGGGTTTTTACAAAGGAAAATGCAACTTCTTTTCTCAGGAGAAGTTCTTCTCCCTTGTCTCTTCAGGAACTCAGGCCACTGACCCCTCTGAAGGAAACATATAGGTTTACATCATTAACGGTCATAGGGATGATGAAAATAATGTGTAACAGAGAGCCCCCCAAAGTATGAATTTAGAACAGAGTGATAGCTGAAATACTTTGTTGAGTGTTTGTAGGGAACAAGGAACAGTCGGTCAGAAACCTGCCAACAAACAAGGAAATACAGTACAATAATATATCATCACTGAGGTAGGAATTTCCATACTCATAATACAAATGACCCAAAGAATAAATGCCGACATGTGAAGATCCATGTCAAGAAAGACAGGTCATGGCCACCAAACATACACTATGGATCCATGCCAATATGACTCAAATCTGAACATAGCCACCAAAAATACACTGTGGATCTATGTGTTAAAGACTCAAATTTGAACATAGCCACTAG
>ML777938.1:441161-466445 GCA_009831015.1 Picea engelmannii | reverse complement strand
ACCATACTAGGGAATACTTATTCTCTAGTTTGAGTCTCTTTGACAATCCTTTCCTTTTCTTAAGTGTGATTTTCTTTTGATTTTCCTCCATTAATTATTTACGATCCTAGATCCAGTAGATCTGAAATAAATATGTAATATTTGGAAGAGATCTATCTTCCTAAAAAACCATTTTTTTCATATCATCACTAGTTGCATCATAGGCGTCCTACAATGACGTTTGATGGTTGACTTGCCCGTTTCATGTGATGATCTGTTAAAACTACATATTTGTAGAAAAATCTTGGCTTTTGAGATTAGGTTGTGTTTATGAGCCATAGGGTCTTGCGGTGGTATGTTTTGATATAAGTCTTGTCTCTATTTCGGTCATTTGGTCACATAATTTTATTTCAAGAGTTGTTTGAATGCATTTGTGTGTTTTATTTCCATTTCTTAGATAGGTTCGACCTTGGTATGAGAATTTCAATGAAGTTGGGCTTATAATCCAGTTGATATGAAGAGATCTAGTTGTGTTTGTTACCGGTTGCATTTGTTGTCCTTTTGCAACTATTTTTCATTACTAGATCTATCCTCCTAGGTGAGTTTTGGGTGAGATATTGGTAGAGAAATTGGAGTGAGATAATCTAGCATCACTTCCAATTTCCTACAACCCCTTTTCTTTCTTATTGTTGTTGGTTTTCCTTTTGTATTTGTATTTCTTGCTTAGATGAGGAACTTTTCCATTTTCAATTGGAAAAATAACTAAAATATCAAAAAAGATTAAAAAATGTTTTTTGCATGCTTGACTACTTTTGAAGCATTAGTGAAAGAGTGCACTAGGATCATTGTTTCATTTCATATATGAATAATTTGTTGGTTTCTTGGTGTGTGTCAGATTATGTTTCTAAAGTTTGGAAGGAAAAAGAAAAAGTATCTTACCCTCCCATAGCTACATTTAATTGAAGTGAAATAATTTGCAGTATCATTTTTGGATTGCTTGTTTGGGTCAAGAGTCATAACATCACCAAAGTTTCATCCACTACTCTTTGAATTAATAAACAACCATAAAAATAAACTACATAATATAAAACCAATTAGACATTTTTCTTTTTATAGTGAACCAATGTTACATAGGCTTAGGGCCTTGGATTAGGATTGTAGAGTAAACTCTCCAATGACACAAAATGAAACTTAGGAGTCATTAAAGAGTGTTAAGTCCATTCTTGCAACCAGTGTGTTAGGAGCCTCCTCTAACAAAATATTTAAGAACAAGGTTGCATTGGGGTAATTAGTGAGATTATCCCTCTCTAATTGTTTTGGTGTTTGTGGTTCCATTTCAATTGCTATGTATATGGGGGTTTCATTGGTTAACACCTTCATAGCTTTGGGCTTAGTTACCCTACCCTTACCTAGGGTTGGACCTATGACTTTTCACATGGTCATTGATTATAAGTTTCTATCCTTAGTGACCTCTCCTAGGTATCCACATAGGTAATTGTAGGTGGGACATCCCTGTAGTACCTCAATAAGACATTCGTTCATGGTATTAGTTCCCCCAGAGGGTGCTTGCATTAATAAAGGGTAATTTCACTAGTTGGGGTTGTTTCACATAGATCATCATAATTTCTCCTCATACCTTTGCTAGCTAATGTTATGGAGAATTCATGTCCCCCATAGGGTTGGTTTCAAAAGACCCTTGGGGTAATTAGTTTGGTTGCTATTATCCTAGATTGATTAGGGGTGTGTTATTTTTGTTTGAGTCTAGTTTGGTCTTAGATTGAATTGTGTTTTGATTTTCACATATTATATTCACTATGGATGAACTACCAATGACCATGCCAATACCTTCGACTACGAGGAATTGAGCCTATTATGGAGGTGCAACCACCTCTAAAGTGGTGCATGATAGGTGACAAGGAATTCAAAGTGTCTTATCTTTGGTTTGATGAGACCAATTTGGTTGAAGTGGAATTAGTAGATGAAGGTCCTCCATCAAACTTTAATCCTCCTTTGACTGAGCTAGAAGCACCTATACTTGTCCAAGTAAGGGAAATTTTTAGTCATCCTTTTTTTTTGTTTAGTCCTCCTCCCACCATGTCAGGATCAAGTGTTTTGTCTAGTGTAGTTGTTCCTATGAGACCATCATCAAGTGGGACTGGGGGAAATCCCCTACTAGGAATCCTAGTGATTTCCACGTTACCATCCCTTAGCTCCATTGGATCTACACCATCCATACCATTTTCTACAGGCCCCTTGATTTTGGGGATGGAAACTGTGTCATCATTTCAATTCATTAGTTTACCAAGAATTTCTACACCCATCCCATCTATCATGATGACCACCTTTGGATATTCTTTGGTTCAGGTGTGATCCTTGGTTGCAACATGGGTGGCGGAATTCCTTCCACCTCCACCATTCCTATGAGCGACTCGATATCGTCTGGTGCTAGTTTACCTTTCAGATGGAACATCCCTAATGTTTTTGGGTCTATCTCTAGTTAGGTTGGGGGAATTAGTATGTCAAGAGGTTTCAACTTTCCTTGGGTTAGCAAACCCTTCCCTAGGGGCACATCCCTTGGGGGGAAATTTTCACCTTGGGGAGGTTTTCCCTTTGTTAGCACATTGGGTCCTTGAGGTTTTTTCCTTGGGACTATCTTTGGGAATGTTTTTTTGGAGGGTCCACATATTCCCCTGAGGGAATTTTTGGTTATGGGACCAGTCATGCTCCTGGAATTTCCACCATTCTTGTGGTAAATCACTCTTCGTGAGATCCTCAATCCCTTATTAGTATAAATATAGGGATACCGCAAGGTCCATCTGGGATAACAAAGACTTCACCTCCCTTGCAGTACTCATTTGCATCGCTGTATTTTATTGCAAAATTATAATTACCTGATGTGTTACGATTAACGAATGAACCTATATCCCATAACCCTTCATGGATGGAAATGTCATTCAATATTCCATCATATATCCCGAAGTTCAATGGAAAGCTGGGAGAGGACCCCACCACATGCATCATGACATATCACTTATGGTGCTCATCCAACTCATTGATGGATGATAGTGTGAGGGATATTTTCTAGAGATCCCTGACTGGAGCTACCACAAAATGGTACATTGAATTAAAATGAATTTCCTTTAAAAGATTCAACGACTTGGAAATGGATTTCTTAACCCATTACCAATTTCCCATACAGTACAAGATAGGAACACAGATCTTGACTTCACTACGTCAATATAATTCTACTCACATTTTTTATCATATACATGAGTGGAGATGAAGACATAGGATGATTAATACCTATACTTCAGACAAAATTCTAATGGAGTATTTCACAAAGTCCCTCTTACCACCCATTGCTCAAGATGTAGCTACGACTGGTGTGACCACCGAGGAGCACTTAGGTTTGATTAATTCATAGTTGGGTACAATTTATGACATCATTCCAAATGCTCATAGGTAGTTGACTGATCCAAGGAAGCCGAACCCAGGACCCCATGCCGATGGCATGGTTGGTTTTGTTTCCCATTCATCTGTGAACCAGTTAGCTGACCAATTGGGTCACATGCCAATTTCATCACACCCATCAAATTATGGCACTAATTATCAAAATACTTTGGTCCCTAATCAAACCTATGAAGTGAATTTGGTGAAATCCACACAATCTAAGAATCCTTAGCAAATTGGTGGAAAGAAGAAAAGGAACAAGAAAAATAATTCCAACACTAAGAAAGGGACTGTTCCCACCCAAAACACCCAGGAGAGAGGCAATAAGGAAAAAAGAAGAATCATTTTCCCTGCACGATTTGTGGGGAGGACCACCCTACTCATCAGTGTCCTCGAAAGGATCAGGTCCATATATTTTTGGCACAAAAAAAGGCCCCCTATAATCTTACTTTCTTAATCCATCCTTTCCCCCTTCAAACTCAAAACATGGTTGCAACAAATCCTTCCCCTCATCAATGAGGCATGGCATGTATCCCTCACTACGAGGGGTATTCCTAGAATGCTATCATTTTTATGTGTGATTAATCAAACAATTTGCATACTCAGGCCATGTTATGTCCCCATTTTGGATTCTTCTATTCGATAGTGGAAATAACTCATGTGGCTCCTCAATGAAGAAAACATGGAAAAAAAGGGTCATTTAATGTCACTTAGTTAGGATATGTTATGTATTTAAAGTGACATTAAGGAAATAATGTAACTTTAGATTAATAAGTTAATTAACCATTATTAAAAGTGAATTTTAATATTAAAGTGAAAGAAAAAGGGGGATAAGGGTTATATTTGATTTAGTCAAAAGGGGGAAAGTTCTAGAAGCTATATTTGATTTAGTAAAAAAGGGGAAAGTTCTAGAATGCATGGAAGAATGATAAAAGGAGGGCTAGAGCTTCATTTTATAATTATGATTTGAACTCTCATTTTGGAATGCTCTTGGAGCCATTGTTAAGTTAGGTTTAACAAAACCCTTCCACCATTATAGTTTAGTTTTGGTGGTGACAATATCCACCTTAGCTCGACAATATGGGAATCTAGCCAAGATTTCCATTGGAGCTTCAATTTGGGGTTTGTATTCAATTGGAGTTTTATCATCTCACGCAAGTTATTGTTAAATTTTCTGGAGGAGGCCGATCCCAGATTTTACAGATACCAGGGGGGTTTTAGTGAAGCTTTTCAGAGACATCCTCGCTGGTTGAAGACGAGGGTCCTGCCAAATTTTTAGCTTTGTCCGTGAGTAACCTTGTAGACTTCAGATTGATACTAGTATGGTTTCAAGGGATCCGCACTAGTTGGAAACTATTTTCCCAGGAGGAATTACTAGTCATCCATTCATCCATCATCATCACATGAGGACCTCTACAAACTAGAGTTGTAGAGGCATATAGATGAGGTGGACAAGTTCCTTCATTTAGTATCAGAGTAGACAGAGGCTGTGGATAATATTTAATGAGGAGACATAGGTATCTTGTCCAATTTATGACTTATTTATTGTGTGTTTAGGCTATCTGTAAGCTTCCATTTGTAGCCATTAGGGTTTACTGTGTCTTTAGGAGGATATTGTAGCTGTTGTTGCAGCCAATAGAAGTTGTGTGCTCCAAATCTAGGGTGCAACTATTATCACACCTTTTTATTGTTGTCATTTTGGATTTCATAATAAAAATACCATGATTGCTCTTCCTACATACTGTGTATCAAATGCATGCAACATGTTTGATTTAATGTCTTTAAGAAGAATACTTGCAAGTTGTTTGTTAAGGTTTCCAACCATATTTTAGTCAAAGAGTATGGGATAGTAGATTATATTCAAATGGTTACCATATTATTATACAAAGTATTGGACAAAATTATACAAAGAAAACAAAAATTATGGACAACAAACATAATATTTCATCCTAGCCTAGTTGGGGACACTACAATGGTATACGAGTGAGAGATATTGTGAGGCCGAGGGGAAACAATGGGAAGGAAATCAGATTTTGTTCATACATGTGTAACAAAGGATGGTAGTAGGGTTTTCACTCATGTGGTTAAGCAGGATGGCGGAATGTCTAGAGCCTATGGATGAAATCTTGAGGAGGATAGAAGCAATTCAAAACATGCCTTACCACTAAAAGGAGTATCTAGCATTGGGTGAAGATATTTGTGCAAATTTTCCCTTTAAAAGATATTTCACCCTCAAGTACAGATGTTGGCCTAAGAATATGGATGAGGATTTATTTAAGGTAATAGGGTAGAAATTATAGAAAAATGAGCATGAAGGATAGATGGAGGAGCATACATCTAGCCATGTTTAATATATGTGTGCAAAGGAAGACCAAAAAACATCCTGTGATACACCATTGGAGCCAACCAATGAGGTTGATGAAAACAATGTATTGGATGGATATGATTTTGATGAAGAGGACGTGTTAGCACCTAACCATGATGTGGCTTTAGTACCTTATGACATATATGATGTTGAAACCATGATTGTACAAACACATGAAAAAGGCTTGGAGATATGCAACGAAGGGGATAATTTGGTAGATGAAAACCAATAAGAAATTTCCCATCATTGCACAGTATGATCTAGTGATTAAATGAGTCCCTTGTGCGATATCCCATTTCATGTTGATGTAATAACATTGCATGATTTGGAGGAATGATTGTTGGCCACAAAGAAGTAAATTGTACTAGTGTTGACAAGGGCAGAGGGTGATCATAAGTTTATAGAAGACCTTATATGAAAAACCCAATTGGAGGAGAGAAAAATATGAATTACACGTGGAGTCACTAATACCCAATTACGCACCATCAAATAAGAACTAGAGCAGATAAAATCCGAGTACTTGAAGTTGTTCGTGGGTAGGAAAGGGATGTTAAGGAGTTTTGCTACCATCTTAGTTTCACACAGTCTTCATCGTTGAAAGAAACAAAGACTCCATCATCTTTGGTAGTAGTGACACATGAGGGCATGAGTGGCACTCATTATTTGACAGAGGAGCCTCTTGTGTCAATTTCACATGAGGAACATTTAGAGTTTCATAGTTTTGAGGATATATTTGACACATAGGGTTTGACCATGGACCTGTTTGCATTGTAAGGATCATGAGTCATTTCTTTTGGCTCAAGGATTAGCTATGAAGGAGGTAGTTAAGAAAATTCCTTGTGGACTGTTGGCATAGGGGCAGACCCAGGGTTCAACGCTTCAACAACGCACCAACAAAACCCTAACTATCGACCCTTTCGGGAACACCTGCGAAGGAGATGACGTCTCACCCGAGGTAGAGGTAGGGGTGGTTGTAGGACTCAAATGTCTGCAACCTAGTTGGGACACAGATCTATGATTACACCACTCTAAAAAATCACTTAGTAGTTATCATTCATCAATATTTAACCCTTATTCACATCAAGGATGATTTTAAGGACGGAAATTTATTTTAAAATGTAGAAACCTTGGCGAATCTTACTAATCCTTCATATGCTAACTATAAAATGTTGGCGATATTTTTGTAAAAATATTCAAATTTCTAAGGATTTTATATAGTTTGTATAAATTTTTGGCTATTTTTAAGGTAAAATAACTTTATCCTATAGAATTTGGGCGAATCATTTTTAGAATAGCGAATCGTTTTTTGGGAAAAACCATGGAAAATTAGCCCATGAGCGAAATTTAGCCCCTAAAATCATCCATGATTCACATCGCAGATCCAAACCCTAATTACAGAACAACACAGTATTCAACCCAATATAATAGAACTAATCACTTAGCATATGGAAAGAGATCATATCTATCATTCATTCACATCACTAAGCACTTAATCTATCATACCAGGTTCATCTAAACATTCATTACTGCACTAAGCTTAAATCATATGAACAATATAGCAACCATAGTTCACAAAGAAACCATAACACACGATATACGTGGTTCACCCCAGTGTTTGGCTACGCCCACCAATTCTTCACTTGTTTATTATCTTCTGACAATCTTCTTACATGCACAGAGCCCAAAAACCCCACTCTGCATAGGATAGGATATTTTCACGCACCTCACCAGATCCTCCTTCCCTGAGTTAGGTCACAGCACAAATTCTTCTTACATAGTCTTAACACAAGCTTCTTACAATCACTTGCACTTAGCTCTGCAAGTCTTAACACATAGTGTTCACAAACCCTTTAGCTTCGCACTAAGCCAATTCTACTAAGTCTCTCTACTTATATCGCCTATCTTTCTATTTATACATTACAAAATGGGCCTAAACATGGGTGAACCCATGGGCCGACATACCATACCCATTACATAAACCCTAAACCCATTACATACCATACCCATTAAAAAGGGGTCGATATCCCGTGTGATCCGCTTTGCCTGGTGCTCCGTCTTGGACCAGCCTATCGAAGTCCCAAAAATGGTAAAACATGACCAAGGTTCTCCAAAACTTGGTCGAGGGCCATTAGGCCCCCAACACTCACCTGTAATTCGTCCCAAGTCACTCTGCTCTGGGTAATGCTACCTCAAACGCCTCAAACTTGGCTCGAGCTTCTTCAACCTTCTCCTTCGCCAAGGCCTCCTGCTCGATGAACTTTTGAATAACTACCTCATTCACAGGTCCTTCCAAGCATTGTTCAAATGTAGTGACTGCTTGTTTTAGTTCTGGTCCTCGTCCTTCAATCTCCTCAAAAAGTAGTCAAGCTGCATCATGGACTGGCTAGAGCTTTTGAGTCACTTCCATGAATTTTCTCTGTATGGCGTGGACTTGTTGTTGTGCCGTTCATTGTTCTTGGGATATTTTCATTCACTTGACCACTGACAAGGGCTTCGACTGTGCTTGTACTTTTGCTTCTTGCTTCTTTTCTTCCTGGAGCTGCGACTCCAGTGTATTTAGTTCAGGGTCCTCGGTAAGGCTTTCATAATCCTGCGCACTTCTATTTCTAAGTTGTTTACATTTCAAGGCTAATTCCTTGATTCTCTGGAATTCTCTTCTGGTGGTTTCTTCTTGCTAGTCTCGCACTTGCTATGGAGTTCTTGGTATTACCTATAACTCCAATTCTACTACTCTCTGTTGAAGTTGTTGGATGGTTGTAGCAAACTTCGCTACTTCAATCTCCATTGGGTCTTCTTCTATCTGTTCTAAGCCCATCACAAAGTGAAATTCTATGTTGACTGCTTCTTTAACTCCAACCTGCTCCTTGAGCAGTTGTTCTTTCTCTTTCCAGATCTGCGTTTTATCCTCTTCGAACTTTATTTGGAGGTCGTCCTTCTATTGTTGTGCAACTCGACATTGCTCTATGAATTCCTCTTGTTCTTTCTTCAGGGCCACTGTGGCCTGTTCTTTTTCTTCCTGCACGTGACGAAGGCGAGCTTCAGTTGCATAAACTATTCTATGGAGTTGGGCAGGCTCATCTCCCAACTATATTTCTTCTGATGGAGGGGGCACAGTGGAAACTTCACGGCTGGAGTGAAGGGATTGTTGTACCCCTCTCAGCTCTGCTTCAATTCTTCCATACATGGTTTCTTGTTTTTCTTCATTTCTTTGCAAAATATCTTCTGAGGCATCTGATACAGCTGTGATAATGAAGTCGAAGTCATCGACCGTGAGCACAGTCTGCAGCTTTGGATTACTAGCTTTGGACTTCTTCCACGATGTAGGTTTCATTGGGGAAACCTTTCTTTTCTTGGACGTCTCTGCCTCTTCAAGGGGGTTCCTAGGTGGTGTTACTTCACCCTGCTTCTTCTTTTCTTCTTCCCCTTGTTTCTCTTCTTTGTCCAGTTCGTCGTCTCCTCCTCTGTTAGGTGAATATGATGCAGTCTCTTCTGATGTGTTGTGTATTTCTTGTACATCTTCCTTCTTTTTCTTCCTTCTACTATTGGGTTCATTATATTCTTCGCGAGTATCCACCAGACTTCCAATGAGGTCGGGGTCAGATAGTTATGTGTGGTTAATTGGAACTAGGAGTTCTTCAGGCCACTCCTTGGTGATTTCCTCCATATCCTCCTCGGTGAGCTTGTAATAGGACTGCATCTCTTCTTTATGTTTGTCTCTGCACGTAGTGATATATATAAAATCCCTATCTGCATGGAACTTTGCAAATGGTTTGAACCTGTTCAAGGCGTTCGACGTCATATGAGGGAAAGAATTAATAGCCCTCTTTAACTGCAATTAGTAGGTATGGAACACCATGTTCGACTGCCATTGTTTCCCCATATCGCTCGAATACCAGAGCGTTGTGAACTTCGCAGCTAGTGGCTTGAATGACTCAATTTCAGGGAAGGTCGCTCCTTCCGGCATCTCCTAAGAAATGAACGTGATGAGGATCAACAACCAGCTAAAATGGAACTCATAGCTCTGATCCTAAGCTTCACAGTAGTCGTGTTCTAACTGGTTGACGAGGTAATGTGCCCAGTTCATTTGTAATCCTTCCATGCATTTTCCTGCGAGATCAACAACGAGTCTCGTGACTTGCATGGGTCTGTTCTTCCTTACTATCTTACTAACGATCAACTGGGAGGCTATGCACACTGTGCCATTCTGTATGGAGGCTACCTTGTATCCTTTCTTCCCCTTCTCGACATCTCCATAGGTGTATTTAATCTTCTGCGCCAGAGCGCAATCTGCTACCTTCCCTGGATAAAATTCTTGTGGGTCTGGTCCCTGCATGCTTAATTTGGTGATCCTATGGATTAGTGTTGGATCGATGGTGATACGCCTGTCCAACCACATATAACCACCATGGAAGCATGACAAGAGGATCTTAATGCACGCATTAACCTCCTGATGTCTTCCGAAGTGTGGTATCTTCATCACATTCAATATAGTGGACCTCGCAATGTCCATATTCCATGGATGGGGGATGATCTTCGACTTCTTCCCCTTGGTCTTGGTCAAATATTTGTGTGGCACGAGCATGCCATAGATCTTGCAGTATCCTAGGTTATAGTCACTCATATTCAACATTAGAATCCTCTCTAACCACGGTCTGACTGCACGTATTCCCTTCAGGAGGTATGAAGTGATGACTGTGTAGTCTAAATCCCTCGAGACACTATCATGACTTACCACACTGGCCAGGGGTGGGATGTAGTCAGGCAGGATGAATGGGATTAGCTTCGCATTCGCCAAGTCATCATGATGCTTCGTTCGTTTCTTGGTCACAGCTCAGGATGGTCCATATCCATGGGCAGTCAATGGGGATTCTTGCACTCCTCTCATTGATGAGGCCTGAATGCCCCCGGACATCACCTCCTCGGGCATGAGGTCTATTAGGATATCTTCGACGGATTTTTTTGCTATGCTAATTTTGTTCTACATGCACACTCGAGATCTGATATCTTAGGTTGGTGAACAAACACTCAATGTAATAGAATGGATTGTGAGGTCTCAATGATCTCTATGTGAAAAAAACTAGTTCTATGTGGGCTCGGATAATCACAATGGGAAAAAGTGTTCTCAGTGAAACGCTCGATGAGATAAATAGATATTATCATAACATACTCTATCAATGGGTAGGAACGCTTCAATCAATGTTATTCCATCCATTATGGCGCATTCCTAATGGTCTAGTGGCAAACGTTCTAGCAATAACTGCATTTCTAGCCGTTCTGGAGCGTCGTTCTAACGGTCAAGACATCACCAACAGTCATATTTCTTCGTCGTGGTGAAGTGCCAATATTCATTGTTATGATATCCTGACGGAGTTATAGTTTTGCAAACCTTCTTTCTGTGGGGTCCTCTCTAGAACGTGCTATAAATTTTCTAACTTTTCTTTCTTCTTGCTGAGCTTTCTAGCCTTCTTTCCTGTAATCTGAGTTACTGGGTTCCTCTTCCCATTTTGATTCTTACCTTCTCTTGGAAAAGTAACTTCTTGATGTTGATAATATTTCATAGGGTTCAAGGGTGATACTTCTTCTTTGTCTGGGGTAGGTTCTCTACTCTCCTTTATAGATAGGTGTTTCACGTCTTCTTGTGTTCTTTCAACTTCAATGTCTAGATCTCTGGTCCTCAGTATCTTCGACTGGTCTTCTTGTTCTTTCAGTAAGGGCACCATTCTCCTAGCCGTGAAATCTCTTAGTTCTTGCTTTTTCTGTTCTAGATCCTTATCTTCTTGTTTCCTTTGTATCTGATCTTTCTCAATCGATTTTTTTCCTAGAAAAATAGTGTTGTTCTCAACAACCTTAACGATCTCAAATTATTCTTATGTCGAAGTGCCATGAGCACTCATAAATTTCTGGGTAAGTCTTCCACATAGGGTTATCAACTTTCCTCTAAATAATCCTATTCCTCCTAATGAAGGAACATAGCAGGCTTTCCCAAAATTTTCCAAGTTCTTTCTGTCATGATATTCACCTATGTTTCCTCATCCAAGACACAATGTATGTCGAAGTCTCCTATTTGTGTTTCTATGCGCTCCTTCTCTTTTAAGATCTATGATAAGTTGATATCTTTGTGATCGTTCAAGGTTTCTTGTATCTATAATATTACAGTCTCTGATCCTTTCTAGGGTTCTATCATATCCTTGGTTTCTTGGTTTGTCTCATAGTTTTCTTGTCTCATATTCATGTTTTCAACTTTTGCACTCATTCTAGGCAAATCCAAAACTTCATGTCTAGTAACCTTACAACAAAGGAAAATAGGACCCCTACCAGGGCATTCCTTAGCAAGATGTCGCGGTCTTCTGCAACTATAGCAAAGAGTTAATCCTCTCTTTCTCTTGAATAGTCCCCAACATTTCTTGTACTGCGCACTGGGATCACAGTAACTAACCTGCAAAAAATGCTTTCTAGGATCCTGCATCCATTTGTTAGTCCAAACATTCTTTCTATGCATAGGAATAACACAACTTTCATTATTTCTACCAGATCTATTCATATCAGATCTTCTTTCTTCTAGATGTACCCTAGTTTTCAGATTAGGACCAAATATATTAAACATACCTAGATCCATTCTTTCAAAATAAAAATTTTCACTTATCTTACCTTTCTCAGAGCACAAATATTCAAGATCTTACCTCTTTTCTTAAGATCAAACATCTCTTCTTAGCACATAGCTTCGCAATTCAAGTAGAATACTACACACTAAAGTAGCAGATCTACACATAGATATTTCTCTTTTCTTCAGTTCCCAACAATCACAGTTTTAGTCCTGGCAACGTAACCATTTGTTGGCACAGGGGAAGACCCAGGGTTCAATGCTTCAACAATGCAACAACAAAACCCTAACTACCAACCCTTTCGGCAACACCTGTGAAGCATATGAAGTCTCACCTGAGGTAGAAGCAGGGGTGGTTGTGGGACTCAAATGTGTGCAACCTAGCCGGGACACAGATCTATGATTACACCACTCTAACAAAGCACTTAGCAGTTAGAATTCATCAGTATTTAACCCTTATTCACATCGCAGATCCAAACCCTAATTACAGAACAATGCAGTATTCAACTAGATATAACACATCTAAGTACTTAGCATATGGAAAGAGATCATACCTAGCATTCATTCACATCACTAAGCAGTTAAATTATCATATCAGGTTCATCTAAACATTCATTACTGCACTAAGCTTAAATCATATGAACAATATAACAACCATAATGCACAAATAAACCATAACACAAGATATACGTGGTTCACCCCATCGTGGGGCTACGTCCACCAACTCTTCTCTTCTTTATTATCTTCTGCCAATCTTCTTACATGCATAGAGCTCAAAAACCCCACTCCACATAGGACAAGATATTTGCGCACACCTCACCAGATCCTCCTTCCCTAATTTAGGTCACAACACAAATCCTTCTTACACATTCTACACACAAGATTCTTACAATCACTTGCACTTAGCTTTGCAAGTCTTAACAAATAGTATGTGCAAAGCCTCTAGCTCCACACTAAGCTGATTCTATTAGGTATCTCTACTTAAATCGCCTAGATTTTTATTTATACATTACAATATGGGCCTAAACATGGGCAAACCCATGGGTCGACATCCCATACCCGTTAGATAAACCCTAAACCCAAAAGTATCTTAAAAAGGGATCTAAATCCCATTATCTCCTCTTCGCTTGGCGCTTCGTCTTCGACCAGCCTGTCGAAGTCCCAAAAATGGTAAAACATGACCAAGGTTCTCCAAAACTTGGGTGAGGGCCAACATAGACCAACCGACAAAGAATTATGTGCACTAATGGATTGGGGGATTGAGTATATAATAGATTTGGATACATCACTCTAGGACCCAGGTTCAGTTGATATTAGTGGAGTGATTGATATAGTGGCACATATAGGATACATTATGGTACATGATGATACATGGGTGTGAAGTGGTGTATAGTGGTATACAATTGTGTATGTTTTTGTACATTGGGTTTCTAGAGAAATTCCCCAAGGAGACCTCCATACATGGACTTCAGACATATGATGAAGTTTGGGTCACCTAGGATTGATGAGTGGATGAATAAGTGTAACATACCTAGACACCCACAGGTCGGGGTACGCCACCTTGAATCCCACCCTTGAAATTCTTCCTTTTACCGATATCCTTTTAAATTAATAAGGATGCATAAAAGAAAAGGATTTAACGACATGCACAATAATAACCAACAAGCATGCATATTCTAAATATTCAATTAAATGATAATTAAATACACAATGAAAATACATTCATATACAGGTAAATAATACCATAACATAGAGAACTTATCTTATAAAATATGACACCAACTGGCTACAGACAAAGGACGTTCCACCCAACCGTAGACACTGTTGTTCCAAATCTCAACAACAGTGTCACGCTTGAGTCAGGGCTATGAACCAACAAGGATGGTTCCAGAGTGTTACATGGATTCCCAAATCAGTAAGAACTCAAGATCTCATAGGCTGTCCCATCACTCACAACAATCCCATTACCCAGATCTCTTCTACCCATCTTGCACCACCCAAGAGAATGGACCTCCACCCGTCTCTGCCACATAGACCATTAGGAAGTCCTTATCCTTATTCTAGGCTCCAACGCAACTGGTCCAGAATATCAATGCTGGAACTCTCAGGACTCGCCGCTATGAACAACTCTAGACACAACCCAATGCATCTCAAACATGCAGGCCTCAAGTCATGGCTGGATTACACCATCAACCACTACAATCAATAATATCGTGGCTAATCTTCAACAATTCATGTCCCTTTCCCAAGACAATATGCAAATGAGGATGGATCAATGAATGATAGGTAAGGACTAGATGAATGAACAAGTGAGAAAATGAAAATAACACATGATCCAATGATCAAGGAGATAAGTGAATAAGAGAATGAATGAACAAGCAATCAACGAACAAGCCACCAGCCAAACCCCCCATCAGACCAGAGGCAGGTTTAAGTAAATCATGGGGAATCAAGAACCTCCTGTCCTTCCCCAAGAAGCCCACATAACTGATCGACCCCCTTCGACCAAAGGGTAAATAAAGAAATAGGAAATAAACATTTATCCCCTCAAGCCCCCTCTCTTGTGGAATCATAGCCCCTTATAACTCTAGTCATTATCCGTCTAGAAGCCAATGATGTATGTATTATTAATGATTATCAAAACATTACATTTCTTGGTCACATTGGACTTTTAATAATTGTTTGGGCACTCTGGCCTCTCAACAATGTAATAATACATTATTTAAAATGGGGGTTAGAAACACGAGGTGTTACATCCCCTCCCCCTTATTTTGGCATTATCCTCAGTGCATATACAAAATAGAGATCAAAATCTCAAAATTTAATCAAAAAGATGCAAGTACTCTTCCTGCATGGCATCTTCATGATCCTAGGTAGAATCTTCAGGACTGTAGCAGGTCCACTTAACTTTTTCCAACTCTATAACTCGACTTTGGAGCCTTTCTGTCCAATACTCGCACCGATTGAACCTAAAAGTCTCCCTTTTTCTCTACTTGAATCAGATGCCAATCAATAACATGGTTAAGATCATGTATATATTTATTTAGTAAAGAGAAATGAAACACATTATCCACATTCATGGAAGTAAGTAATGCAAGCATGTATGCAACTGGCCCTATTCTGTCCAATATTTCAAATGGACCACAAAATCTGGTTGCCATCTTTGTACAACTACCCAATTTCAAAGAGATTTTCTTGGGCTTCACTTTCAGAAGTACATGCTCCCCTACTTTAAATTCTTTAGCTGTCCTATTCTTATCTGCATAAATTTTTGGTCTATCCTGAGCTGCCTTTAAATTCTGCTTGATCTTAATCATCTGATCTTCCATTTCCTTGAGAAACTATGGTCCAAGTACCACTCTATCTGTCAGTTTGTCCCAACTCACTGGAGTATTACATTTCCTACCATACAAGGCTTCAAATGGGCTCATTCTCAAAGAAGATTGATACCCATTATTATATGCAAACTCCACCAGATGCAAGTAATATTCCCACTTTGATGGCTTATCCATCACATACATTCTCAGCATATATTCAATTACTCAGTTGACACTCTATGTTTTCTCATCTGACTGGGGATGGTATGATGTTATGAAGTTTAGATTTGTACCAAATATTTTAAACAATCCCCTCCATAAATTGGAGGTAAAATTTGTATCTCCGTCCAAGACAATTTTCCTAGGTATCCCATGCAACCTAGAAATATCTCTCATGTAAATTTCTGCAATATTATCCATTGTATGTGTTTTTTAACAGGAACAAAATGAGAATCCTTTGTTAATTTTTCAACCACCACCATGATTGAATCATGTTGCTTATTTGTTCTGGGTAATCCTATGATGAAATCCTTGGTGATCACTTCCCATTTCTTCTTTGGACTGGGTAAAGGATGTAGCAACCCTGCTGCATGCCTATGTTCAACTTTCACCTTCTGACATTCCATACATCGAGCGATGTAATTAACAACATCCTTTTTCATTCCCGGCCAAAATAATTGGCTTCTTTTCGATGTAATTGTTTTCTGGTAACCAAGATGTCTAGCATAAGGAACATCAAGCATTTCCTTCAATACCAAATTCCTCAATTCTCTGGAACTAGGAACATAGATTCTATTCTTATGCATGAGTAATCCATCTTCCTTTATCTTATACTCCTTTATTTTCTGTTGTACATCTCCTTGTTGTAACCTTTCCTTTACATGTAGGTAATGCTGGTTTGTAAGAAGACCATCTAAAATTGGGCTCTTCAAGTATAACTGATGCATATTGTCAGCAGTAGCATGCATGAGATTCACTCTTCTACTAAGTGCATCAAAAACTATATTCTCTCTTTCTTTGATATGCTTGATATCAAGGTCATATTCACTTAAAAATTCCATCCATCTTGTTTTCCTAGCATTCAAGGTTGGTTGTTCAAAAAGATACTTCAGGCCAATGTGGTTTGTCCTTAATTGAAATCTCTTCCCCATGAGATAATGCCTCCACATCCTCAAGGCATGTACAATGGCACCAAGCTCCAAGTCATGTGTGGTATAGTTCCTCTCATGCTCCTTAAACTTTCTGGACTCATAACCGATGAAATGTCCATTTTTCATGAGGAATCCCCCAAGTCCTTGCTTACATGCATCTGTACATACCACGAAACTTTCATTTGGGTTAGCAATCTTTAACACAGGTGCATTAGTAAGTAATTCCTTCAACATATTAAAATTCTCTTCACATTTAGGCATCCATTCAAGTTTATTTCCCTTCTTTTGCAAAGAAGTGATGGGATGAGCAATCTTAGAGAAACCTATTATGAACCTTATGTAGTAACCAACTAATCCCATAAAATATCTGACTTCTGACAACTTTCTGGGTCTTGTCCATCCTATGATGGATTCAATCTTATTTGGATATACTGTTATGCCTTGCTCTTAAATAATGTGTCCTAGTTAATGGATCTTCTTTTGATGAAAATAACACTTACTCATCTTGGCATACAACTAGTGTTCTCTCAACACTTGAATTACCAGTCTTAAGTGATGTTCATGCTCCCCCTCAGACTTATAATAGATAAGTATGTCATCCAAGAACACTATGACAAACTTATCCAAATAATTTATGGCCATTCATTAAGAACATAAAAACAACTGGTGCATTGGTCAATCCTAATGGCACCACTACAAATTCATAATGCCCATACCTAGTCCTAAAGGTTGTCTTATGAATGTCTTCTTCCTTGATCCTTACCCGATGGTATCCTGACCTCAGGTTAGTCTTTGTAAATATATTTTCTCCTCTTAGCTAATCAAAGAGGTCATCAATTCTGGGTAGAGGATACTTTTTCTTTATGGTATACTTGTTTAGTTGTCGAAAATCAATACACAACCTCAAGGTTCCATCCTTATTTTTGACAAAAGTATTGGTTCTCCCTAAGGTGAAACACTTGGACGTATGTACCCTTTCTTCAACAATTCCTCCAAATGCATTTGTAATTCTTTTAACTCTGGTGTGTTCAATCTGTGAGGTGATTTTGACACCGAGGAAACTCCTGGAACTAACTCAATTTAGAAATATATCTCCCTTCTTTGTGGAAACCTTGGTATTTCTTAGAATACATCTTCAAATTCCTGTAGTTCCGAGAAATCTTCAAGGCTTGGCCCCTTTGTATTTTCTAGCTCTTCCACATGAGTTGCATACAATTGACATCCTTTTCTAAAACATCTCTTCAGCTGTAAGGATGAAATATCCATTATAGAAATGGGTCTTGGAACTCCTTTCACAGTGCTTTGTTTTCCATATCCATCAAGACATGTGAATGTCTTTCTATGACAATTCAGGATATCATGATGCTTCTCCAACCAATCCATTCCAATTAGAATATCATAAGACCCTAATGGTATGACATTTAGGTCAGCATTTGTATTCACACCATTAAGACTTATGGAACATCCTCTGACCATATCATGGATTTTCCTTTTGGTTCCAGTGGCCAACTGAACCAAACTTGATTTTCCAAGCTTACTTTTCTCCAAATGTAATCTATCAACTATTTTAGATCAATGTCCAATGACTTTCTCTTGAATCAATCAAAATAGAAACATGATGATTTATGATCTTACCTTCCACCTTGATCATATTGGACCGATACTCTACTTGTCGATCATCTAAAACTGCATATATTCTTCCCATATCTTCGACTGTTGTAGCCTCTTGGACATTGTGCACAATCTTAACTATGTCCTTTCTATGTGGGAGATCCTTGTACATGTGATATTCTTTGCATCCCCAACATTGGATAGGTAGTCTTCCCCTTTTTCCCAAGGAGTCTTCTTTCTTGGATTTACCCTTAGCATACTGATATTGATCATTTCTATTAGGCTCATTCCTATTGAAGGGAGGTTTGAATCCTTTCCTCCTCTGACGAGTCTTCTCCTTCCTCTTATCCTTCCAAGATTTCTATAGGGATTCTCTTCCATGGCCTTTCTCATACAGGTATTTATCCTTCCTGATGGCCTCAATCAAGGTCTTGGGCTCATAATACCTAATATTTTCTTTATAAAAGGCTGGTAGTCCACTAAAAAATTTCTGTATCTTTACCTTTTCATCATTTATAAACCCAACATATTTTAACAATCCCAAGAATTTCTTCTCATATTATGCCATAATCATGCTTCCGAGCCTGAGTTCGAAGAACTCCTGCATTTTCTTGGCATAGAAATGATATGAGAGGTACTCCTTATGGAAGTACTTCTTGAACTACTTCCAAATGATCCTATTCTCATTAACATGTTCAACTTTCTTCAGTTGATCCCACCACATTGCAGATTTTCCATGTAAATGGTAGGTGGAAATCCTGGCTTCTAAGTTTGAAGAATAGTTATGGAACTTGAAAATATCTCCTGATTCCAAGAAACCATGCTTCAACATCATCTTCCTTTACTCTTTTTCCATCAAAGGATGGTGGATTAAGCTTCCTCATCTCTCCTTGCAAACCGTCCACTTCCTGTCTCCTTCTCTGATGCCTAACAGAAGACACCTATGGACTTCTTATGGGATATTCTGATGCATAAAAATTTCTTTATGAGTAAGGAGGTGAGTGATGTCTATGATTTCTTCTGTAACTTCTCGAATAACTAGCTCTTCCATGATCCTCTCTTCTTTCACGAAACCTTCCTTCTTCCTCTTGTTTTGAGTTTTATCCCTTCTTCATTTGCCTCTGCAACCGATTTAATCTCTACAAAACTCGAGCATTTATCTGACTTTTCTCTCTCATCAGTCTCTCATTGTTTGCTTTGTAGATCTGTACTTCTATTTTCAGGCTTCTTACTGTTTCTATTAATGTTTCCTTCTCTCCTTTCCCCTTGCATCCATTGTACTCTGTCTCTGCATTACCAACTCTAGTATTCCTATGTCTTCCTTATCATGGATGGAGGTTCCCTCGCCTTCTTCCATTTATTCAATGCACATTCTGAGATGATATGCCTAAACCCCTTAATTATGCAAAATATTTATAAAAGACTTCTTAGGACTTCGGAACTTTCAGCGAGGACTAGGTAAATGATCCTCGTCCTCATTCCCGATAAACGATCGAAATCCACTTCGAGACTTTGACCTTCGGAAGTCTCAACTTCCCTCTCTTTCTGCCACCGGGAACACTTTTACCCGAAGTTCATGATTTGTCGACATGTGTCGTCCCACAGATCCAGGACTATAAATCAATTCGGCTCTTTAGCCTTCGGGAGTTTCAAGCTATCCTCCTTCTCTTTCTTCAGGAGTTCTTTCACCAGAAATCGACGATCTATCGATTCGTGTCTCTTAAAGATCAACGACTGTGAATCTCTTTGGCTCTTCGGGCGTCGGGACTTCAAGCTTTGGGAGTTTCTACACTAGCCAACTTCCAATTCTCCCAAACTCTGAATTCCTGAACTGGCCAATATACCGATATGTGTCTCCCTTATTGGACGGTCTGTATTAACCCCGAAGTTTGGGACTTCAGGAGATACTATTGCATAGATCAACAATTCTTATTGTTTTAAGAGAAATGGTGCTCAATTACTTTGGGAATTATGGTAATTCTTTCCCTAGTGGTTTGCTCTACAAAACCTTTCAGAATACTAAGTCTTCAAAGTGAGATATCTAGCGCCACGTGTCCCTATTGATGGATGGTCCAGATGAAATTTGGGCTTCAGGCCTTCAAGAGTTCTGGATTTTCGCATCTGTATTTCTTCCGAAGTGGTTATCCGCTAAAGTGCATGATCTCCTGCCATACGTCCACATTGATCAATGGTCTAAATCTACTTCGACTCTTCATATTTTTGATGTTCGATCAATAACATGTCACATCACTTAATTCCTTTCAATATACAGGGGAACGCATCGACGGTTTGGAGTAACCCACCTTTCTTCCCACAATTCTTCCAACACTGACACGTAACCCCTTGGTGAAACCGTGGTTTGGATTGCGGGATCTCCTTGGGGAATTAACTCCCATGAAACTTGGTTCCCCGTAATGCCTCATGGTCGTCGATCTCTATCCCCAATGGGGTCTGATGGTTTTGACTTAAAATTTTCTTTGCTTTCATCAGACGACCCTTTTTTACCTACCCTCTTATCCAACGATCCCATATCTCTCTTGATCCCACGGTGGTGATCACTCCTGAATTCGAAGGGGACGGTCATGGACCTTCGAACCCTTACAAAGGACCATTTGATGTTCTAGCTCCTGCGTAGATTATGCAACACCATTCCTCTTGAGATTTTCAACTTCATAGTCAGAATTCGATCTCGATCACGAGACTTTGATCAACATACCTGACCCATATTGGCTCGGTGTTTCAACCAAAATCTCTGATACCAAATTGTAACATACCCAACCACCCACAGGCCGGGGTACGCCACCTTCAATCCCACCCTTGTACTTCTTCCTTCTACTGATACTCTTTTAAATTAATAAGGATGCATAAAAGAAAAGGATTTAACGACATGCACAACAATAACCAACAAGCACACATATTCTAAAGATTCAATTAAATGATAATTAAATACATAGCGAAAATACATTCATATAAAAGTAAATAATACCATAATAGAGATAACTTATCTTATAAAATATGACACCAAATGGCTACAGACCAAGGACGTTCCACCCAACCATAGACATTGTAGTTCCAAATATCAGTAGCAGTTTCACCATTGAGCTAGGGCTATGAATCCACAAGGACGGTTCCAGAGTGTTATTTATGTTCCCAAATCAGTTAGCACTCAAGCACTCACAAGATTTCCAAGCACTCATAGCAATCCCAGAACCCAGCTCTCTTCTACCCATCTTGAACGACCCAAGAGAATGGACCTCCACCCATCTCTGCCATGCAGTCCCTCAGGCAGTCCTTCTCCTTATTCTGGGCTCCAACACAACTGGTCTAGAATCTCAATGTTGGAACTCTCAGGACTCACAACTGTGAACAACGCTGGACACAGGCCAACACATCTCAGACATGCAGGCCTCAAGTCATGGATGGATTACACTAGTGACCACTACAACCAATAATACTGTGGCTAATATTCGATAATTTGTGTCCCTTTCGTAAGCCAAGACGAGAATGAGGATGGATCAATGAGTGATAGGTAAGGACTGGATGAATGAACGAGTGAGAAAATGAAAAGAACACATGATCTAGTGATCAAGTGGATGAGTGAATAAGAGAATGAATGAACGATAAATCAACGAACAAGCCACCAACCAAACCCTCCATCAGACCGGAGGTGGGTTTAAGTAAATCGTTTGGAATCAAGAATGTCTTGGCCTTCCCCAAGAATCCCATGTAATTTATTCACCCTCTTTGACCAAAGGGTAAAGAAAGAAATAGGAAATAAACATGTATCCCCTCAAGAGCCCCCTCTTGTGGAATCATAGCCCCCTATAACTCTAGTCCTTCTCTATCTAGCAGCCAACGATGTATGTATTATTAATAATGATCAAAACATTACATTTCTTGGTCACACTGGCCTTTTAATAATTTTTTGGGCACTCTGGCCTCTCAACAATGTAACAATACATTATTTAAAATGGGGGTTCGAAACCTAGGGTGTTACAATAAGATTCATGGAGAGGTATGTCCCTTAGAGATCGATCTTCGAGTGGGATATCACTAGAGAAGGGATAGATAGAAGTATACCTACAATATTTTTCTCTGATGTTACCTTGAGTTCTTGGTCATACCATTTGGATTGACCAATGCACCTGAAAATCTCTAGTATCGCAGGCAGTGGTAGTGGAATCTAGTGCTAGTTTTTGATTCCATCGATATATTCAATAGGAAATGGAGGGTTCACCTGAGTCAGTGGGGTGAGGTAGGAAGGAATATAGCCATGTCAGAGTTATTTTAGATTTGTGTGGTCAAAGAATAAGAGGAGATAAATATTATATTGGATCAGTGCACAGAGATTGTAGCCAATAGATTGGTGGATGGCATTATCCACTACAGAGGTCGCACACATGTAGTCCCTGAGTCCACACTTAGGGAGAATATTTTCAGGGCTATGTATGGTTGAACTTTGATAGGGAATGCTGGGTACTCATATGAGTATGAGGAATTGTAGGGGATAAGCATACTTTCCAAGGAGGTATTTAGACTCTACGGATTACTTGAGTACATTGACGGTGATCAAGATAACATATTTCTGTTGGATTACTGAAGGGGGGGTGAATCAGTAATAGAGCAATTTAATCCCTTTTTAACCATATAATCCAAGTGTTATATCAATGAAGCATTATCATCCAATAAATGCAGAGTAAATAAGCAATGAACAAATCAACAATCATACACATACACAATACACCAGTGTTTTACGTAGAAACCCAAATCGGGAGAAAACCACATAATGCTTTTTCTTATATGTTTTGAAGAATTACATTCATTGGAAGCACCAACTTCCTTTGTTTTCCAGTTGCAACTAGAAGGAGGTTCCAACCCCCTAGTTTTTCAGGCTACAGCCTGAGGGAAGCTCCAACTCCCCAATTCTCTGGCTACAACTAGAAGGAGGCTACAACACCCTATGTTCTTCAGCTACAACCGGAAGGTGTCTACAACCACCTGTCCTTGCCCCATCCTGCCACCCTGAAGTAGAAGTAGAATGATGGAACCACTCTCACACTATCACTGTGAGATATACCACTGTAAACCTGTACCAATAAATCTGAACCATGCATCAACCATGCATCAACCTGTACCTCAACCTGTACTCAACCTGTACCATAAACAAGTGCATCAACCATGCACCAACCTGTAATCAACTTGTACCATAAACAAGTGCATCCAACCATGTACCAAGTATGTACCAATCATGTGTCAAATAGTCATCAACTATGACTCATCAATATGTACCAACATCATCAACTATACACCTCATGTATGTGCGCCAACTCATCAAGTACTTGTCTCAACCATGTACTAAACATTTATCACAACCAAAATTTCTCATCAATTTCATCATCCAAATATGATTTGTAGCTCTGTAATAGACCTAGTGTATATGATCACATTCCTTCAAACCTTCCTTAACTTTAAAAACAAGAGACTAGCATTTTCATCAAACCTTTCTTTACTCTCACATGCCTAGTTTTGGATTAGTCAACAACCCGAACTTGAAGTAATCATAACTTTGAACCTGTAATGTATAAAGATCTAAAAATGATACACAATGTTCTTCAGTGAATTTTATGCAATTCCTCCAAGTGTCACTACTTGTAACCTCTCAGAAAAGGAGTTATAGCAAACATGGCATACCTTGCTAAATTCTGGCTTATTCTAGAGAGTGACCTTGTAGAGCGTGCCCCGCACAAACTATTTGATGAATTGATATGAAAATGTTACAAAGAATACTAAATCCTATAACCTAACCAAAACAATTGGTCTCACTTAATTTGTATCTGTTATGAAGAATTTATGACGTTTTTACCCGAAACACCTGATTTTGACTAGTTTCAGGACCGACCACAAACCCTATTTTCCACGGAGTGTAACTCCCAAAATACAGTGACCCACAAGCTGAATTATTTACCAAAAATAATTGGATATGTTTTATTAGTTTCATAGCAATTTAACAGTCTGAATCATTATAGAAAAACAAGTTATAGCGAAAATGGTGAGATGACCTGTAAATAACATACCTTAAAAAGGACCATCAAAATAATTTATCCTACCTTGCATTTCGGCCTTCTTTTATTTACCTTCACTCAGAATTCCAGTTTAGATATCCTTGGTTGCCTCAGACACATATATATATTCAATATGCTCAATTTTATTTCAAATGAGAGAGCCTTTCCTCTTATTTATACTCTCCAAGTAGCTTCCTTAAAAACATCTTCTAGGCCACTTGTCCCACTTTCCTTATTTTAGGGTTGGGTCCACTTCTAATTTCTCCATTAAATTTATTATTGAAATAATTTATTTTGTATTCACTTTGAATTATAATACACTCATCACTTCACTTTATTATTTACCTTTTAAAATCTCTTCAACCACTTTGATTACTTTGACCTTTTGGGGCTTCGAGATGACATATGAGGGTCCTCCAACTTCGTAAGGCCATAACTCTCAAACCGTGAGGAGTTATGTGACATTCTACATACCACCAGAAATGGCATGACATGTACTATACATATAGAATCGTATTCTCTGAAAATATATCATAACTCATACTGTTACCCATCAAACAAACTTGGGTCCATTACCCAAACCTTGGGTCTCCAACTTCTCATGACCATAACTCTCTAACCGTGAGGAATTATGTGACGTTCCACATACCACCAGAAATGACATGACAAGCACTATCCATCTAGGATATGTTCCCTGACAAATTCACTTTCCTTCATCTCATTATTCCACAATTAAGCATGGGTTCTC
>ML777938.1:396997-426150 GCA_009831015.1 Picea engelmannii | reverse complement strand
CAAATATAATGTCCCTGTGCCTGTAAAAATACTTTCGTCCTTTTGCTCCACATCTCATACTTAAAACCATTCTGACCATTAAACATTGGTACTCCATTCTCAGAATAATCCATGATCTCCTTCCAGTGGTTAAACTGTTTCCTAAAGGAACCTTGCTCTGAAACCAATTGTTGGATTACTGAGAGGGGGGTGAATCAGTAATAGAGAAATTTAATCCCTTTTTAACCATATAATCCAAGTGTTATATCAATGAAGCATTATCATCCAATAATTGCAGAGAAAATAAGCAATGAACAAATGAACAATCATACAGATACATAGTACACCAGTGTTTTATGTGGAAACCCAAATCGGGAGAAAACCACATAATTCTTTTTCTTATATGTCTTGAAGAATTACATTCATTGGAAGCACAAACTTCCTTTGTTTTCCAGCTGCAACTGGAAGGAGGCTCCAACCCCCTAGTTTCTTAGCCTATAACCTGAGGGAAGCTCCAACTCCCCAATTCTCTAGCTACAACCAGAAGGAGGCTACAACCCCCTATGTTCTCCAGCTACAACCGGAAGGTGTCTACAACCACCTGTCCTTGCCCCATCCTGCCACCCTGAAGTAGAAGTAGAATGATGGGATGGAACCACTGTCACACTATCATTATGAGATATACAGCTGTAAACCTATATCAATAAATCTGAACCATGCATCAACCAGGCATCAACCTGTACCTCAACCTGTAATCAACCTGTACCATAAACAAGTGCATCAACCATGCACCAAACTGTAATCAACCTGTACCATAAACAAGTGAATACAACCATGTACCAAGTATATACCAATCATGTGTCAACTACTCATCAAATATGACTCATCAATATGTACCAACATCATCAACTATACACCTCATGTATGTGCGCCAACTCATCAACTACTTGTCTCAACCCTGTACTCAACATGTACCACAACCAAAATACCTCATCAATTTCATCATCCAAATATGATTTGTCACTCTGTAATAGACCTGGTGTTAATGATCACATTCGTACAGACCTTTCTTAACTTTAAAAACAATAGACTAGCATTTTCATCAAACTTTTCTTTAGTCTCACATGCCTAGTTTTGGATTAGTCAACAACCCGAACTTGAAGTAATCATAACTTTGAACCTGTAATGTATAAAGATCTGAAACTAATACACAATGTTATTCAGTGTGTTTTATGCAATTCCTCCAAGTTTCTCTACTTGGAACCTCTCAAAAAAGGAGTTATAACAAAAATGTCATACCTTGCTGAATTATGGCTTATTCTAGAGAGCGACCTTGTAGAGCGTGCCCCGCACAAAATATTTGATTAATTGATCTGAAACTATTACACAGAATACTAAATACTATACCCTAAACAACACATTTTGTCTCACTTACTTTGTATCTGTTATGAATAAGTTATGACGTTTTTACCCGAAACACCTGATTTTGACTAGTTTGAGGACTGGCCACAAACCCTATTTTCCACGAAGTGTAACTCCCAAAATACAACAACCCACAAGATGAATTTTTTACCACAGATACTTGGATATGTTTTCTCACTGTCATAGAAATTTCATGGTCTGAATCATTATACAAAAACATTTATAGCGAAAATGGTGAGATGACCTGTAAATAACATACCTTAGAAAACACCATCAAAAGAATTTATCCTTCCTTGCATTTCGTCCTTCTTTTCTTCACCTTCACTCAGAATTCTGGTTTAGATATCCTTGGTTAGCTCAGAAACATATATATATTCAATTTTCTCAAGTGTATTTCAAATGAGAGAGCCTTGCCTCTTATTTATACTCTCCAAGTAGCTTCCTTAAAAACATCTTCTAGGTCACTTGGCCCACTTTCCTTATTTTAGGGTTGGGTCGACTTCTAATTTCTCCATTAAATTTATTATTGAAATAATTTATTTTGTATTCACTTTGAATTATAATACACTCATCACTTCACTTTATTATTTACCTTTTAAAATATCTTAAACCACTTTGATTACTTTGACCTTTTGGGGCTTCTAGATGAGATATGAGGGTCCTCCAACTTCGTAAGGCCATAACTCTCAAACTGTGAGGAGTTATGTGACGTTCTACATACCACCAGAAATGGCATGACATGTACTATCCATATAGAATAGTATTAACTGAAAATATATCATAACTCATACTATTACCCATCAAACAAACTTGGGTCCATTACCCAAACCTTGGGTCTCCAACTTCTCATGACCATAACTCTCTAATCATGAGGAATTATGTGACGTTCCACATACCACCAGAAATGACATGACAAGAACCATCTATCTAGGATATTTTCCCTGACAAATTCACTTTCCTTCATCTCATTATTCCACAATTAAGCATGGGTTCTCTTACTCCACAAAGCGTCTTCTCGTGAGGGCTTTCACCATAAGGGGACCACTTTGGATTTCATCCATATTTACTTCTTATCAACCATGAAAAAACAATAATGAGTCATATTTACATCAAACAATATTGGGTCCATTACCTAAACCTTTGTGCTACGGGGCTTTCTTCAAGGGTTGACATCTATGACAACCAACCTTAATCAACAATTTCCCTATGCAGTTTGGAAAGAGACGAATAGATTAGAAATAACAAAGTTGATTCCTATTACTTGGTTTCCTCCAAAAGATGAAATACTAGGGACATGGATCATTTTGATTCTGATGGTTACCAATATGGCACAACAACAACTAGAAGGCATTGAGAGTAGTGGACTTCCAATTTGGTATTGGAATCCAAGAATTCATATGAGTGATAGATAGATCAAGATGATGATGATGATTGACATAGCCATGAAATTGAGTGGTATGATTTATTTTTGGGACGTTAGTGGAGGGTGGTCGATACCTATTCTATATGGTAGGATAGACTTGAGGATAGCCATGGATTTGCAGAATTAGAATTCACTGAGACACCTTCATAGGGGAGGATTAAGGATAGTGGTTTTAGTCTCTTAGGGGAGTTCATATTGGGTTACTAGGATAGGAGGATGAAGACTGGAAGCGTTAGTTTGATGATGATGATAATATTGGTGCAACGTTAGCATGGTGGTACCTTTCTTGGATCAGTTTGGGACCCTGTGATTACACTGTTTGATAGTTCAACTACTATTAGAGAGGAGATCACCAGTTTTGAATTTCCAAAGTTTACTTTTGGGAGGCTTAGGAGTGGTTTCTTAGAGGAGTGTTCTTTCAAGGAGTTGACTGAGTTTATGAAACTTATGACTTCCTAGCTTATTAGGAATAGTAAGGTGGATTTTGGTATTTTCACCTTACATACCAGTGCTATGAGTAGATGGTGCTTCACGTCATACATGATAGTGTGGGATCTTGACGACTTTACCATCTACGATGTTCTTGTGTTCATAAGAAGGGACTCTGTGAATGATATATTGGGAGACTGTCTGGATGATGCTTGGGCGATTGCAGTAGGATGGGGGTGCTATATTATTAGGGATTTCCCCTTTGATACTTGGATACTAGGTGTCATGGATTCCTTATCAGTTTGTGACCACATAGAATTCTCTCTGATATTTTATTTTAGAGTTGGTTTAGTTGACTTCACTGGGATACATTGGTTAGATATGATCCTCAATAGTGGGGATGATTCTTTGAGGCTTCACATCTTGTGGATGTAGGTGTGGAGGATGCGATTTAGGTAGGAGGATAAGAGAACACAAACATGATGAGTCCCTTCTAGTGATAGCATGGGGCCTTGGGATTTTTTGGGTTGACAGTTTGGCAGCTAGTATAGATAGGAGAGTGAGTTATTAATTTCAAGAGCCTATTCATATGACACAATGGATCGGTTTTCTAGGTGGGACATTGTATGGAGAGTGTATTTAGTCTTCACAATATCTAGTTTCTCTACTGATAGATGTAATTCAAGGGACCCCTGGTGTTAGCACATTGCAGGACAATATTATGGGTGGTAGGTGCTCTACATATTTCATATGGGTTTGGGATCCAGGGATCATCATTAGTTTCAGTTTGGTTGAGTTTTTTGTTCCTATGGGTATGATGGAATTTATTAAGGACAATAAATATTTGGGAAGGGAGGATTTGTCATGTCCCCATTTTTGGATTCCCCTGTTTGGAAGTGGAAATGAATCCCATGGCTCGTCAATAAAGAAAAAGGGAATAAAAAGAGTAATTTAATTTCACTTAGTTAACAGATGTTGTGTATTTAAAGTGACAGTAAGAAAATGAAGTAACTTTATATTAATAAGTTAATTAATCATTATTAAAAGTGACTTTTAATTTTAAATTGAAAGAAAAAGGGGGATAAGGGTTATATTTGATTTAGTCAAAAGGGGGAAAGTTCCAGAAGTTATATTTGATTTAGTCAAAAAGGGGAAAGTTATAGAATGCATGGAAGAAGGATCAAAGGAGGGGTAGAGATTCATTTTGAAATTGTTATTTAATATCACATTTTGGAGTTCTCTTGGAGCCATTGTTTCGTTAGGGTTTAGAAAAACTCTCCCACCAGTATAGTTTAGTTTCAGTGGTGAAATATCCACCCTAGCTAGAGGAGGGGAATCCACCCAAGAGTTTGTATTTAGTTGGAGGTTTATTAGTTCATGCAGGATATTGTGAAAATTTTCGGAGGATGTTGATCCCATATTTTGTAGGTACCAGGGGGATTTAGTGAAGTTTGCAAAGACATCCTCGCTAGTTGAAGACACGGGTCTTATGAGGCCCCATCAGTTACCCAAATTTGTCCTGCGAGGACCCCTATAGACTAAATATTTCTACCAGGACGATTTCAAGGAATCCTCATTGGTCAGATACTATTGTACCGTGAGGCACTGCTGGTCATCCAGTCTCATCCGATGAGGACATATGCAAAATAGATTTGAAGAGACATGATTATGCGGTGGCCGAGTTCCTGCATTCAATATCAGAGAAAACAGAGGTCGTGAAAAATAGTTAATGAGGATACAAAGGTATCTTATCCTATTTATGACTTATTTATTCTGTGTTTAGTGTATCTAGAAGATTCCATTTGTAGCCATTAGGGTTTACTATGTGTTTAGGAGGATATTGTAGCTACTATTGCAACCAATAGAAGTTGTGTTCTTTAGATCTAGGGTGCATTTTTTATCACAAATTTGTATTTATTTCATAATAAAGATACCATGATATCTCCTCCTCCTTTTTGTGTATCAAATGCATGCAACATGTTTGATTAAATGTCTTTAAGAAGAATACTTACAAGTTGTTTGTTAAGGTTGTCAGCCAGATTTTTGTTAAAGAGTATGGGATAGTATATTATATGAAAATGGTTACCATAGTATTAATACAAAGTATTTGAAAACATTATACAAAGAAAACCAACATTATGGAAAACAAACATAATATTTCTGCCTATCCTAGTTGGGGACACTACAAGCCAAAAAATATGACATTTCAGATCCTTCCCATGCTGCATCAGAAGTAACATCTTATTCCCTGTTTGGTGGCCCTATTTATATTGAGAAGCTACATTGATTCACCCCCCAAAGGGAATTTTTTGATGCATGATACATAATCCCAGAACACGGGCCACCCACAACTACAATATTGTGGAAGACTTGGCCCAGGCACCATGTGCCATGTCTTTGCTTGAAGTTCTTCAAAGCTACTTGATGGAGAGGAAATCCTTGTTGTTGGACATAGGAGTGTTTGATCCCTAGGAGTCATAGTTTATGAACTTCTTTTCTTCTCAATTTACTCATAATCTCTCCCATTAGGTTTCTTTTTAGATCATAGTGAGATCCATGGGAAAAACATGTACGAGACAATGGTGGATGAAGGAGATTTGACTTATCTAATGTCTATTTCTTGTTGGGAGGCCCTTGGATCTCCTAATATTAATACATCTTTGATAATATTAAAATAATTTGATGGACACATGTTCCAACCTCATAAAATACTCACTGTGTTACCCATCAATTTAGTTGTTAATACTATCTCTGTTGATTTGGAGGTTGTCAACGCACCTCTTTAGTACTATCTATTACTTGGGTGTACTTGGTTCTATGAGATGACTGCAATTTTCTTGTTGTTATTTAGGGTCCTATGCTTCCCTCACCAAGGGAAAATAGTGATGATAGATCATCTTGTGTTCTATACCCCAAACCTTGGATCCAATGTGGGGTCTAATGTACCCTTTGTTAGTGATACTACACAGTATTATATCAACATCGGTGCATGGATGTTCAAATATCCTTCACTTATGTGTATATTTCTCCTTCTCCCACCATCTCCTATTTCAAATGTCTCTCCTATCAACATGATTTCCTCATCTACTAGTGGATCCCTTGGGTCAGTTGATCTTTGGGTGGTATCTCATTTCAAGGATGTTGACTCATATGGATCTTCCTTGATGCCAACCATGGTTGATATTTTCGATCTAGAAATCCCATCAACATCCGATGATACTGGTCTGGGACTCCATCCTAATATGAAGTGTGATCAACCTACTCCACCTGAATGGTTTGTTGACTCTCTAAGTTCACATGACATCCTAGATTCTGAGTTTCTTTAATATAAGGCCATATTGGATGTCATGGCTTCTATAGATAATCCCAGGGAAGATGAGCATCATATATAATCCATCCTCCCAAATTTGGAATCGATGAGAGTTAGCATGATCAGTTGTAACTAGATACTAGAGGATTTTTCTCAAGAATGTAATAGACCTCCCAGTCTTGACCCTTTTCCACCTCGGTTATCTTTTTCATAAATTACCATTGAATTCTATGATACCCCTTCCATCGAAGATTCATGTTTCATACTTCCTTCATGTCTTGATGGATCCCATCAAGGAGCTTCCCTATCTCGCGAGACTACTCACAATGAGTATCTTTGTATGCATAAATTCATTCCTATGTGGAATGGCCCCGACATGGTAAGCCATATGAGGCCAATATCGATTCATGAGTTCATTGAATATGAAAAGGATCCTTGACATGAGCCTAACAATAGGCTATACTTTGTTTAAAGCATTGATATGTGTAGTGCCTTATACATAGGTGTGTGGTGTGAGCGTTTTTTTTTTTTCATATATCATATCCAAAAAATACAAAAAAAAAATATTTTCTAAGATTTCGCTATGCATTTTTACCCCTGTAACCTAGTTTACATGTGTTGGAAGGATTATGGGGACTTTTTTAAGAATATGGTTACTTCCACCGATATTGAGGTACGTGTTCCCAAACTGACATATAGGGATAGGTTTTTCCCTACATTTCCCATTTTGTATTATTAACCATCCATTATGTTGTCACAATGCCTTAGGTTCGATCTCATCAGGTTGCAACATTAGCCACTCCCTTTTGCACGTATTAACCTATTTGGTAGTTCCTACCCTTCATGGGAACCCTAGTTAGAACCTGAATTTCCGTTCGATTCCCATGATGAATTTTCTTGTAGGCCTGGGATCTCTCCTTTAGCTCCATCATGAATTGAAGATTGAGCCTCATTTTTCTCTCTTCGTCTATATTTTGGCCATATCCCATGGGGGTTCCCGAACATTTTTTTTGTTTCTTAATGATCTCCTATTCATTTTTTTCTCACACCATTATCCCCTCACTACACTACTGTTTTCCCATATCCCTCTACTTCTATGCAATATCCTTGACCATCCACCTCTTGCATTATTTGGCCTTCATTTTGCATCCATCTACCCATGGAGAGAACAATTGTTAAGAGTGGATCTCACTTTCCTGTGCCATTTTCATTTTTTTTTTATGTTTGTTGTAACGTCCCCTAGCCCAATTGAGGGGCATTACACTGAAAAATACTCTTAAAAATGAAATGTTTGCTAACTAAATTAATTCATTTGCAGTTAGTTGATTTCTTGTAGCTTACAACTACAAATTAAAATAGATTTAGCTACTGTCTACAACCACAAAATAGGAGCATATACAACATGAAAATAATATACACAAAATGCAGATAAAAAACTCATTACAACAACATATAAATCACTTCGAAATACACCGAGTTCATTCACAACAATTAAAGACATAATTTAACACAACAACAAGATAAACCACTTATCTTTTCATAACAATTATGCAATCAACTGCTTGGGATGGAATTTCCACCCAACCATATACTGACTATTCCAAATATCAACAACCAGTCACCCTTGAACTAAGTCTATCAATCCACAAAAGAGGGTCGTCTCTCACAGTCCACTCACAACTCATAAACTCTCAACCAAACTGATATTTTCCTACAGCTAACCCGATTTTCCAGCAACTCTCTTCCTCTTGAATTTTCCAACCCAAGGAATGTACCCCTTCATTGATCCCAATCCCTTGGGCATCCCATTCTTTTAGCAGGGTCTCTCTGACACATGGAGCTAGGAATCTCTTAGCTGGGAACTAAAGATAAATTGCTGCTAGGAAAACTATCAACAAACCAACAAAAACCACTTGTTGTTTCAGTGAAACTCACATATGAGTTCACTCTTCAGGCCTGAAAGACTTTCTCTTTAGTTTTCGAGCTCCAATTCGCTCCAATTATGCTCCATATTGATCTAGAATGAGCCCTCCATGGTTGCAGAAACTTTAAGCTCTATTTGTTTTCCTCTCTTCGCCTTTCCCATGCACAAACTTTACTAACTAAGAACTAATATCCCTACCCATAAACATTTCCTCCCTTGGCTTTCCTTTCTTGACTCACACTCTTCCCCAAGATGATTGTACTCAACCCCCATGTTCCCAATAACTTTGGTATGTGACCACTCACACCCACCCTCTTACATGTATTCAATGATTGAATTTGGGTACACTCAATAAAAAATGGCAAGGTTCATATTCAAATAGAAAATTCAGGAAAAAAGGTTAAATCAATATACATGGGTAAATTCCACCTTAGATCCCTCTTGGTAATTATCATATATACTCCCCCCTCTTTTGGATTAATTCAAACCCCATCTCTTGTCCATGTTCCCTTAGTAGTTGTATTTTTTATTAATAAAACAAGGAAATACAATTCACATATTACATCACTTGGTCGTAGCAACATATTATATCTACATAAGCATTAATTAAACTGGGGATTATTGTGGGGATGTTATATTCTCCCTCCCATACATATTTGCGCCATCCTCGGTGCACTCTATGCTAATATACATATATGCAAATTACATTGCAATACTTAGAAAATAAAAAAATTTCAATTTAACGATTCCAATAGAATCTCCAACCAAAATCTCATGTTCCTCTAAAATCATCGACCCAAGGAAGGCACCATTATTTTATCAGTGATAACTGAAGGGATGTACCATCCGTTTATCAAGGAAAACCCAAGAAATGGACCATTCTATTATCAAGGTCCACAACGCAGTTGGCTAGGACTCTGTGATGTGGTTTCATAATTTTAACTGCTCATAATGGAGTCTTGTATTATGTTTTCTTCAAAATTGTAAATAATTTGCAGGTATTCTTCCCGCATGTTTTCTTCATTCTCCCATTTAGCATCTTCAGGACTGTAGTAGGTCCATTGAAAATTTACCGTCCCTATGGATTTGTTCTTGACCACTTTGACTTTCTGGTCTAGGATGCGTACTGGTTCCACCTTGAAATCCCCTTCGTGCTCCACCTAGATCAAATTCCAATCAATTACGTGGTTAGGATCGAACACATATTTCTTTAAAAATGACACATGAAATACATTATGCACTCTCATGGATGTAGGAAAATCTAACATGTATGCAACTGGCCCTATCTTTTCTAATATTTCAAAAGGCCTACGATATCTTTCTGCCAATTTCGGGAAACTTCCTAATATTAGTGAACTTATCTTCACCTTAACTTTCAAAAACACATGTTCTCCCACTTTAAAATATATGAAAAATATGTTCATGTATGCATAACTTTTCTTCCTATCCTGGGCATCTTTTAAATTCTGCTTTATCTTTTCCATCTAATATTCCATTTATTTTAACAATCTTGGCCCAATAAATTCCCTTTCTGCTGGATTATCCCAACTCATTGGTGTGTTACATTTTCTGCCATACAATGAATCAAATGGACTCATTTTCAATGAGGCATAATGCCCATTATTGTAGGAAAATTCAACTAAATGGATATAATCTTCAAACTTTGATGGATAATCCATCACATACATTCTAAGCACGTCCTCAATTATTTTGTTATTCCTTTTTGTTTTCCCATCTGACTTTGGATGATACATTATACTAAGGTTTAAATTTGTCCCAAAGCCATTGAAAAAACCCTTCTAGAAATTTGGATTTCTGTCTAAAACTATTGCCTTAGGCACTCCATGTAGCCCAACAACTTCTCTCATATAAATTTATGCAATATTTGTTTCCTTGTATGTAGTCTTTACTGGAATAAAATGTGTTGCTTTAGTCAATTTATCCACTACCCCCATGATTTAATCATGTTGCTTCACTAGTATGAGAAGATTAGTAATAAAATCAATTGTAACTACTTCCCACTTCCATTCCAGAATGGGAAATGGTTGTAGCAAACTTGTTGGGTGTCTATGTTCTGTCTTTACCTTTTGTCATTCTAGACATCTGGCTATGTAATTAGCTACTTCTTTATTCATTCCTAAACAAAAATATTGGCTTCTTACTGTTGCAATTGTTTTTTGATATCCCGGGTGCCCAACATATGGAACATTGTTCATCTCCTTTAGCACTTCATTTTTCATATCCCCAAAATTCAACACATACACCTTACCTTTGTACACGAGAATTCCATCTTCTTTCAGCTCATAATAATTAAATTTCTGCTGAAAATTATCTTGTTGTAATGTCTCTTTTATTTTTAAATAAATCTGATCTGAATTTGCTGCTGCAACAATTTTTTCTTTTAGATATGTCATGTACATGCTAATGGCTGCAATATGCACTTCATGAGCTCTCTTGCTGAGTGCATCAACCACTTGATGTTCCTTTCCCTTTATATGCTTAATTTCAAAGTCATATTCACTCAAACATTCCAACAATCTAGTTTACCTAGCATTTAGTGTTGGCTATCCAAACAAATGGTTCAGACCACAATGGTCTGCCTTTAGCTCAAATTTATTACCCATAAGGTAATTCCTCCACATTTTGAGTGCATGTACAATCGTTGCTAACTCCAAGTCATGTTTAGCATAATTCCTCTCATTTTCTTTTAATTTTCTAGACTCATAGCATACCACATGGTTCTTTTTACTAAGAACTCCACCAAGTCCTTCCTTGCATGCATTGATGCACAAAAAAAATATTTGTTTGGATCTGCAATATTCAATATTGGCACACTTGTCAATATTCCCTTCAAGTATTGAAAAATATCTTCAAACTTGGAAGTCCATTTGAACTTAGCTTCCTTCTTTTGCAAAGAAGTGATTGGACTTGCAATATTTGAGAACCCTTTTATGAATCTTCGGTAATAATTGACAAGACCCATGATTTATCTGACCTCTATCACATTATTTGGTGTTGGCCATCCTATAATGGCCTCTATCTTATCAAGATCAACTTCTAGCCTTTTTGCTGATACTATATGCCCCAAGTAGTGAATCTTATTTATATAAATGATGTAATTACTTATCTTAGCATATAATATGTGATCTCTTAAAACTTGCAACGCCATTCTTAAATGATTCTCATGTTTCTCTTCTGATTTATAATAGATGAGTATATCAACTAAGAAAAAAATCACAAACTTGTCCAGGTACTCCCGAAAAACTCCATTCATGAGACAGATAAACACTGTTGGGGCATTTGATAACCCAAATGGCACTACTATGAATTTGTAATTCCCATATACTATTATGAATGTTTTCTTATTGATTTCTTCTTCCCTTATCCTTACTTGATGATATCTTGACCTCAAGTCAATCTTTGAAAATATTCTTTCACCTTTCAGTTGATCAAACAAATCATCAATTCTGGGAAAATGATACTTATTATTTATGGTAACCTTATTAAGATTCCTAAAATCAATGCACAAACGTAAGGTTCCATCCTTCTTCTTTAAAAAAATAAAGAGCGCTCCCTAAGTTTACACACTTGGGCATATATACCCCTTCTTTAAAAACTCTTCAAGTTTCATCTGTAACTCTTTTAATTCATATTACAAGATGGTTACACTCTTCAATTTTGGCAATGATGGAATTCCATTTCAAGAGCTGAGGTTACACTCTTCAATTTTGGCAAAGATGGCATTCCATTTAAAGAACTAAGGTTACACTCTTCAATTTTGGAAAATATGGCATTTCGTTTAAAGAACTGAGGTTACACTCTTCAATTTTGGCAAAGATGGCATTCCATTTCAAGAACTCTAGTTTGAAATTTGTTTTGCAAATTGATCAGAATGCCAAAATTCCACCATTTTGATGTCGAATTGTGAAATCGGGATGGAGGGCTCAAAAGACCTCAATTACTATTGATCATTTTACTATCTAGATGTAACAGAGTTGATGCTTAGATGATGGATCTACATTTTGGTTACCAATGTCGATTTATCTATGATGGGAACTTGGTGTCATTACAAAATTGCTTGATAATGCAATTGATGAGATATAAAATGGGAGAAGAGTAAAGGTATATATCAAGCCTAAAATTAAATATGATGGGGACATGAATGACAATAACCTATAGGTTCAATCTCTCAAGAAAAACAATGATAGCATGAGGAAACATATTCAAGATTTGCAACAACAAAACTGGGCTCTTGAGATGCAACACATAGAACTAGAGAAAAAATATCAGAATTTGCAGAAGAAACACTAGAAAACTTTTGTGTTCTCGAAGAAGATTATTTGAATGTCGACTATTGTCAAAGAACAAAAGATTTCGAAGCCTGTGCCATCTTGTTCCACCTGTATTCAAGGTTTGTATCCAGTTTTTTACATACATGTGCATCAATGCAAAGTCAACAACCAATTACATCTTATGAATACTCCTACTATGCAAACTCTTCCAGTTTAGTTATCAACAATAGCTCCAGTTACACTGATAGAATTGTTTTGGTTTAATTAGAGATACTACTGCCACTTGTAAAAAATTGCTTCTTTTGATGAAAAAAATGTTTTTGATTAAGGTAGAGCATTGGAAAATTCCTCCAATTTAGGAAAATGAAACTCAATTTCATATTTGAAGTTTGGAGATCAAGTGCTACCTAAAAGTTGTGCAGTGCTATCAAATTTTGGCTTGATTCCTATTTTCTAGGGATTATCATATCTATTCTTATCAAATATTTTGAGAAAAATAATATAAAGGATCAAAATAAATGAATTTCTTCCTAATTTAAAGGAGCATATTAACATATGGTAGTTCCAGAGTTTACAGGAAGTACTTGTTTTTCCCCTATTTTAGTCACTGTCTTCAAGTACAATTTTCGAAAGGTGAGAAATGAAGTTTTTGAAACCAAAATAGGTTTTTGGAGGGAAAATGACGACTCACAAAGACCTCTCTAAATTATTATACATGTGTCATGGTTTGGAATATTCAAATGAATCTTTACAACCCATTTTTCCAGATTTAAACATTGAATGATTTCCTGTTTTAATCATTAACTTTGGGTGCGGTTTTCGAGAAACTAGAGGTGAATTTTTGAAAACCAAAAAAGGTTTTTATTGGGAATGTGAATATTCACTAAAATCTCTCTCATTTTTTAGACATCTATCACTATTTTGTAGATACAAAGGGATATTTGGACCCTATGTTTCAGGAATTCGCCGGATTTATTTTTCTAAAAATAACTCATAGACAACAGTCGATGAACCACCTCATCAATTAGAATTGGAGATATGATAGAGGTATTTGAACCTTCTCTTGATGGGAATAAATAGATGGATATATGAATTTAAAGGGTCATATTTTTTGGTTATCAAGTATCAAAATTTTGACTGAGATTTGAATTGTAAACAGTGCTAAGTTTCCCACCCGACAAATATAATTTCTAGTGACATACTATTTCTTCTTAAATCTTGTTTGTATTAGGATCTTATTTGAATGAAAGTGAAATGTATGCAAATCATAGTTTCCTTTCCTTTCATCTATTGTCTCAATGAACTATTTATTGTCATACAACCTGATTTTAGCTATTGCTTCAGTAAATTGTTTATTGTCATACAACTTGTTTGGAGAATTTATGTTCAGGGGTCATGTTTTAGATCTGAAATATTATTTCAAGTATGAAATTTCATACAACAAGTAAAAAACTGTATGCTTGCTAGTATTTCCTCTATTTTATCTTTATATCTTTTTCTTCTTACTAGAATGCATGCCACCAACTAAGCTAAAACTTGTAATTGATGTTGTTGAACAACCCAACAAGATCCATGTACTTAAGAGCTCATTCATCACCTGGCCAGTAAATAAATCAATCAAATCCATATAAAACCAATCCTTCCAACAACTGAGGTGGCCTATATCTGCCCATAGTATTGAGGTGTAGAACTTAGGACCAACAATTGGTGTCAACTCTGGTGGAGGAGATTCTCTTGTAAGGTTGACCCATCCTGTGCGCGACTTCTTTGTAACCGATTTCTTATTGAGTTCAAGTTGATCGATATTTTATCGACGTGTCTCAACTAGGGTCGACTGACCTGTGCTATGTTATTATTTCTCATCCATCCTTTGTTTCTTTTGTCTTCTTGTTTCAATTTGCTTCTCTAGAGTTTCTTTCGTTTTCTTTTAATTTTCACACTTTTCTTTTAGGTTAGCTATAGATTCTTGGAATTCTAGGCCAACTCTTGAATTTAATATGTTTTTAGTAACAAATTGATCGTTTTCTATTTGTCGATCCCTCTTCGCTAACTTGTTTGTAAATTTAGTAATTTTCTATAATGTTTGTGGATTATTGAAGTCAAGGGTTGCATGTGATTGAAATGTTTCCTACCAAAACACATTTACATTGTCAAAATTTGTATTCACATCAATAGGTTGATTACCTTTAATTGTTTTTTCTTACTGCTTTCTTTTGTTCAAGGTATGCTTCACTTGAGGACTCGCTTTGTCGTATAGGTTCTGAAAAAATGGCTCTGTATAAAGCACTACTTCCCTTTCTTCTTCTTGTTTTCCATTTTTCAAAGGTGTTATGATGGATGATTCATGATTTAGTACCTATGGTGGGATTTCTTTTTGGAAACCTAGTCGTCTGTCAAATTGTTGAAGGATTTGGAACTTAATCGATTGATAACTTAACTATTCAGGCAACGTCCCTCCATTAATTCCACACCATATTTTGGTGTATTTGAGACCTATTTGAATGTTTGCACTAGGTGGTAGGGCTCACCTAACCTATTTTTATACTCTCCATTTAAGGGATATGTTCTTGAGATGGGTCACCCAACAGTTGAATACTATCTTGGATGGTGGTTCCTTTGATGTTCTGACTACTCTAGGTGCAAAAGCAGTGTACTTATTGATAGTTGGAATATGATTTAAAGTGAATGTAGGTTCCTCAATATGGTCAAATTGACTTATATTGATACATATTAAAAGTGTTGGGAATTTTATTCCAGCCCATACTCTTGACATTCGACACAATTTTGTTTGATTAACACAACTAATTGTTCGGCCCAATCGAATCGTGCTCCTGACTGGAGTATTTGGCCAATTGGTTATAACATCATGAGATTCACATCTGAATCCCAACCAATATTGGTAAATCAAAGGGAAACTATAATGCATGTCTACTTGGCACAAGGGTTGATCATTATGTTAATTAGAAACCCTTTCGAATTTTTTGTCGATGTTCTTCCTGTGAGGGTCTGTAACTAGTCGTTGGTATTTATGGTTTTAGGCACGGGTGTGCCCCCATGTGGTATTCCCATGATCCTATGGATCATACCTCCCATGATTTCAACTAGGTATTTGATCCAAAGGTATCCACTATGATAGTTACTTACGAGGAACTTTGCAACTTCCTCTTTCCATCTATTGAATTATACAATTTGGGGTGCTTCTAGAAAATGTTGGATTCCAACTTGCTCAAGGATTCTTTTTTCCTCCTTCCATTGGTCATTCTCCACTCCCCGTGCCATACAAACTTTCCATTTTCAAGACTAGTCTATTTCTTAAATTCCTGACCTATGAATGTTCTGCATTCGCACTTGCAATTCTATTGCACCTGCTTTGTCAAAAATTACCTTTGTGGCTGGTTCAAATGGTGAATATGTTACTTGTCCCCATATTTTAGGAATATATGTAATTTATTTATTTCCAGGTGTGAATTTATTAAGTTCTCGAGTTGGGTATGTCGCTTCAACTACGGGGATCTACCTTTTTGAACACTCTGGCATAAATAATAATGAGGTGAAGTCATACACTTCATCCATATTTATAGGTGGGAACTTTAATTCTTCTGTTGGTGAAAATAAATCGTATTCCTTGGTTATAATATCATATCCATGTGAAGAGATGTTTACATCATCAGTGATATGGTGGTCAATCCACTTTTGTTATTCATTAATTTCATCTTCATGGTGGCTAGATGTTTCCACGAGATTAGTTTTTTTATCTAAGGAAGTGCACTCAGCTTGGTTGGTTCTAGGTTTTTTCTCGTGGTTAGAGTTCTTCGATTGTGATATTTGACTGTGTTGGTTTCTTTTTCCCTTTTGATTCGGTTAATACTTGGTCTTTTAAAAAAATTCTTGTTTTTCTTGGGATGTTCTTGGTTACTTGAATTAATGTTTGCTTACTCACTTGATTAATATTTGTCCCATTTGTTTGTTCTTCAAAATTCACATTTGTAAGCTTTCAGCTCGACCAGGTGGTGCATTGTTCTTTTGTTGGATATACTAGTACACTTATTGATATAATGGTGCAGGTCTTTATTAGGTATTTAATTTGTTCTTTCTTTCTTCATTTCTTCTCTGTTTTCTAGCCAGAGGATTTGTTATCTTCTCATTTTTTCATAAATGAATGCCTTGATGGTTTGTAGTGTTTGTGTATCATGTATTCAGTGAACAGTTCTTATGTACCTAACTATTTAGTTTTTTCCTTAATCCTTCTTAGATTCTCTTTTTGCTTTATTTTTCCCTTTTTCTTCCTTTGTTTAAGACTCTTTTTTTTTTAAATCTTTTAATTTATTTTGTTGCTTCTTGCAGAAGGGACTCCTCTAATTTGAATTCAATCCTTTAAGAAAGTTACTTTTAATTACGTTCCAGTCGAATGTATTTACAGACGCTTCTTTGATATTATACCATTTATGTGGTATGTCAGATAATGTATTCAGAAACATATGTGGCCATACTCGTTCATCCCTGTATCTTGATTTTTTCCATTCCTTCTCACATTGTTGAATGTGAGCTATTGGGTCGAACCTAGGTTTGAAAGTCGAGATGTCTAGGTTTGTTGATAATTATTTCTCCCAAAATATTTTGACAAAGTATAAGGTGGAAATGTTCTATGTCTATAGTCTAGGTGCATGCATTTACCACCATTGGGAAGCTTGATCTATGAAGGAATCAACTAGACTTTGAATTCTCCCTTTTTCTCTCCAATCGACATGGACACTGCATCGACATGCACCAACGGAGAGTTCCTTTCACTAAATTGTAGGGGTTTCCTTTCATTTGCATGAATCAAAATGAGTGTCGGTGTTTGATTTAACTTTATTTTTGACACAATAGGTACAAATTATACTGAAAAGAATGATTTTGATCTTGTTATTGGTATGGATTCTATCGACCAACATTCTTTTTCTTGGCCTTTGTAATTCCCCATTTTCCAGTTGTACAATTTTGTATCTAAATTTTGTCCTATTGATAAGGGAGATCCAAATATGATTTCTCCTTCATTGTTTGGATCGACATTGTCTATTTCCTCATTTCTTACTTTATATAGTTGTCATGCTTCATGAGCTTCATACCATGTCTCAACCCAAGGTTTTATTTAATTTGGATCCAATGGGATTATAATTTTTCTTCTTCTCCCTTTCAATTTGATCCTATATCTTTCAAGGGAGATTGTATCTCACTTTTTTCTTCCCCAAGGTCCTCCTACTAATGCAGGATAGGCATAGATGCCTTCAACCAAGTTGATTACTTCAAAATCAAATCTCGTCGGTATTCCCATTATAGATATTATTATGATTTTAAAGGTACCAATTGGTTCAATGAAACTTTGATCTCCTAGATTTAGGAAATTCATGGTTGGCTGTAGTAGTGGTTTTTTGAGTCAAATCCAAATTTCCCATAGGAGTATGTTTACTTGAGATCCAAAATTGACTATGACTTCCTTGATCATGTATCCATTGATTTCGAGGTTGACGTGTCGGTCGAATTCATTTGAATGTCTTTCTTGAGATAACTAGCACAAACCTTTAACAATTCTTTGGTCTTATTTATATTCTCTTAGAATACTTAGTAGGTTGATCAAAGGGATGACCAATTTCTTTTCTTTTAATAGCTACATAAATTTATCTAACGATGTATTACAAAAATTTTTCCTCTCTTCTTTATTTTATCTTGGTCAATATTTTTGAAGAATTTCATCGCTTCCTGCATATGTTTGTCTTGTTGATCTGGATCGGGGTATATATGTTGGTCTCTGCTTTTTCAACTTGCTAGGTATGGATAAATATATTCACCAACTCCTAAACATGTTAGTACATGAAGGTTATTCAAATTCATAATCTCTTGTTTTGGAACTATGTGAATGAGATTTACATTTCTTTTGTTCATAATGTTTTCTAGTATAATCAGAGAGTCCTGTAGGGAATGATATCCTACTCCAAAATTGTTACAAAACTTGAGATCAATTATATATTTGATTAGACAATCTGGGCTTATACGATTGTCCTTCCAACAATTGAAACAATAATAAAATCCTCTTCCACATCCTTTACCTAAGTTTCCTCGTCCTCTGCCTCAACCTTGATAACCACCTCGAAATCATCCTCCATATATGTTTCCATTTTCTTGGTCAACACATTGTTCAGACACCTATGTGGGATATAATGAATGAATATTTAGTCTTTTCTTTCCATTCAACCAACATTCATGAGTGGAATGATTATTTTCTTCGCATATATGGCACCACTTTGGGTGCGTATTCCTTAGATTGTGCGGGCAGTCTCTTGTTGCATGATTTGTCGAGGATTCAAAAATATCACGTTATGTTTCAATATAGATGCATCTGACCGACGGGTCTAGTGCATCACTGAACTTGCAGTAATATTTTGTGTGACCCTCACTTGAGAAAATGGTACACTAGAGTTCGTTGGGTGCAATAAACATGTTTTTGATTGATTGTTGTAGCTATGTGAGCTTGTCTTCCTGTCTTTTTTAGTGATTGTTGAAGATATGGCTCCTTCATTATCTATTTCAATTCATTGTGTTTTTTCTAGCATGTCTTCGCGTGACAGAAGATCATAGATTCAGAGGGGAATTATGATATTTTGCAGTAATCCTGCTACATACCATTGTATTAGTATCTTTTCATCAATTGTGTAAGGGATTTGAATTAATAAACATTTAAACCTCTTATCATATTCTCATACTGTTTCTCCCATATTTTTCTTGATTTCTTTTAGTTTTTTTGTTGCCAAGTGACTGTTGTCTTGATTTTTGAAGAACTTGAGGAAGTTTTTCATTATATATTCCTTCGAGCATTGTTGATTCTCTATATAATTCATAAACCATGTAAGATATTTGGCTCGAAGGGGAGCACCAAACTATGTCATTTATTTTTCCTCACCAGTTATGTCTTGTCTGTCCCAAACTTTCTCCCAAACGAACCAATGTCGCTTAGGGTCTTCGTCTCCTTAGTAAATCGAGATATGATTTAGACACATACTTGCTTTCTAGGATTTCTTTGAAAATGAAACTATTGTAAGAGTTTGTGTCAAGGTCGACTGAGAAGCCATATTATTTTCTTGAGTTAGGTTATAGATTTCTGACTCAACTAATTCAATTGCTAATTGTGCACGTTCTTTTATTAGGATTTGAGCATTTGTTTGAGAAGCTTTATCTAAATATTTGAAAAATTGTCCTTTTCAGGGTTGTGACAGTTTTCACTATCTGTTGAATTGGAATGTTCTAAAAGTAGATTCAGTAGGGGGAAATGTCTGTGAGATCTCTTACATGAAGAAGTATATCATCTTATCGATTTTCACTATTTTTTTGTTCTTCAATTAGAACTACATATCTTATTTTACCAGTGTTATCAGTTCGATACCACACCCATTGTGACTATGTATCTAAGTAAAGTCGTTGTTAGAAGAAGGCTGCAATATGTGGGCTAGGACTTCTGATAGGAGAAAGTTGAATTTCGGGTCCCAAATCGTCGATCTCCATGTTGAATTGGTCATTGGATTTTTCGGTTCCATCGACTTCCATACTCAATTGCAAGCTTCCACTCCTCCCAAGTGTTTTTAGGGTGTTCTCAAGGGATGCTCCAATGATCTGTCGCACATGGGTAGGTTTTCTATGAGATTTTTTGAAATCCCTCTCATTTCACAACTAATCTCGTCTATTTTCCTTTTATCCCTCTCTATTTTTTGAATATTTGTTGATGGTTTATGGATCTGCGCTCAATGCAAATATTTCTCATTTGAATTAGTTATCTTTCTCTCAAATTATGGCATTTTCGACTTGGGTGTGGTTTGACTTCAATTCGAATTTTTCATTTAAATTTGAATTCAAATTATCTCGGCCCACAGATAATCCAACCCCTTGATGTAATACCCCTAGGTTGAACCCCAATTGTAAATGTTAATAAAAATGAACTTAGGCTGGTGAGATGGGATGCAAAATGGACAATATATATGTAATGTAAACGTAAATGTATTCAGATGCGAATATTAATGAAAAACACATCATTGTAGAAAACCAACCAAGTAAAAGAGTATGGGGGACTAAATTCCACTAGTTAGGGAAATCAGACTAAAAGTTAAGGATAAGGAGCTAAGTTAGGGAGCTGAAGAAAAAAAGGAATATTATATTAATATTCCTTAAAGTATAAGGTATGGATAATTATTCTATCCTAATTTCTAAGGATGGGGAAAAGTGGGCCAAAGTAGCTCTCAACATGAAAAGTATCAAGTAGGAAACTAGAATAAATGTAGCTTGGAATTAGTGCATTTTCCATCATTCCATCATTCCTCCATTCCTTCACTCACAGATTTCAACTATCCTCCGTAATTTTATGTTACTATCATTGTACCTGTACTATACTTGAACTAGTACCATAATTGTACTTGAACCCATACCAATACTTTTACTTGTACCTCATTAGCTTAGGAGTTGGACTGAAGAAATGGGTTGTCAAGCCTGTGGGATATTGAAGAGGCAGGTTTTCAAGCCCATGGTCAATTCCCTCCAAGTGAGAGAATTGTTGGGAATTGATCTCCCAAAGCTGCTAGACTGCAACTATAGGGATCTGAGACTTCCTATACGACCTGTTGTTGAAGCCATGAAAATGAATTGGGGTAACCAAAGGACTGTTCAACAGATAAGAGGCACATTTCCTGGGGTGGGGCAGGAATGTGGGGAATGAGGGATTGTAGGGTGTTATTTTGAGTTGGCACTTGTGATATATTTTTTCCTTTTCTCTGAGATACCTCAGCCTGGTTAGGAAATCCTTTACCTGGGTGGAGTTTAGTCCCATTTTGGGGATGACCCATTGCTGAGAGTTTTGAACAATGTGGTCTAAGGATGGGAGGAACGTGGAAGGTATGCACGTAGTTGGTGACATGTTTACTAAGATAAGTGTTAATTGTGTGTTAAATTACATGCTGCATTATTTTTTATGCATTTACTTTTATGGGTTTTTCCTGGGTGTGTTTCCTGTGTATTTCCATTATTATTTTGTAGGAATATGTGTATTTGCAGAGTATTTGTATGTTTTAAATTTCGTATACAGTTCGGAAATTTTTACATGGCATAACCCAACAGTCGGATGCTAGGGATGCTATAACCGACATCGACTTGACTTACTTATGGTCAACGATTTCCATTTCCATTTTTTGTATGCTCATTTATTTAAAAAGTACTCCCAATCTTCTTAGGTATCTTTACAGTTAGCTTCCAAAAACACTTCCCACTCTTCTTGTCTCTTCCGCTAGTTGGAGTTTTATTACGAGGAAAATATCTCTATGGCATGGGGTAAACCACAACATATGAAATGACATGCATAAATCAAATCTAATCCCAAATATGCTATATAAATGAAATGCTAGCAAGACAAGTCCAAGAGCCTACCTCGTCCAGAAGTTCAATGAAGACCACCATTGAGCATGCAACTCAAATCTTTATACCTACAACTTGTCCTCAACAACCAAGATACAAAATCATATGATGATAATATATAATGTTACAATATAGATTAACATAATCCATTAACATACATGACAAATATGCCCATGGAATAATAATTCGAATATTTGCAAGATATCAATTGGACGAGAAAAGAGTAATTATATTAAAATAATCACCAGAAGTACATAGGTGAGAAACTTCCATAATGACACATATCAGAATTGAGAAACTAAGTCGCTACAGTTGGGACTCCACCACTTCAATCCTCCACCAAAGGAAAGATCATATAAATGAGTCAATTAGGTTGTCCATCACAAAGAAGGAAGAGATTGGGGGATGAATAAGGATTTCAGACTTTCAAGGAAAAAGGGACGCATACTCAATATGAAGTGAAATTTCTCCAAAGTGTCTTTTCTCTCAAAGTTGAATTGTTGAATCTTCCTCAAGGCTTGGATATGTCTCAATTTATAGCCTCCAAATGGAACTAAAGGGACAATTCAGAGTGTTTCCAGTATATGGAAGTTCAAGGATCATGGATCTCATGACATGGCATGGAAACCCGACATTGTTTTTTAATTTTGAGCACCAAACCCGATGTACACTGTATGTAGTGGAGAAAGATGCATATACTCTTGTTGTCTAACTGATAGGGTGCATATATGTGGAAAAATGTTCTTTTTTGGCTCTGGAAGGTGCAAAAGGGGACTTCAAGTCTGCACAGGGAAATGGAAAGGCCATCCAAGCAAGTTTCATGGGGTGATCCAAAATTTTCTATAACATATGCCCTCTAATGTGTGAGGTCAGAGGAGCATCTGCGATGGATGAAATACATTATAATTCCCAGAAGTGGAGTAATGGAGACTCAACTGGAAGTGCTAGTTATGCATGAGAATATTACAATGCATCATGACTTTGTACACATGGATTCCAATCTAATTACACTACAGATCCATGTGGAAATATATCAAATAGTTGTTCATGGCCATGAATAGGCAGTGCAATGCGGACATATTCCATAAGCTGTCATAGTCACAAATAAGGCACAATGGAATTCAGTCTCAAAATCAATCTGAATATATATGTATACAATGGAGTACAATTAGATCTCCCATGATCACTGAATTCATATAGGTATTGGTTCAATGGAAGACCACAACATATTAGGAATGTTGCTACTGTAAGATGGAGGTATTCTACACTATCCACCAAAGGTGCAAGTCTACATCATTTTAATAGAGGAGTTGAGGTCTAACAGAATGACACTTCATTTGATTACCAGTCATTAAGTTATACCATTAACACACGTGAGACAACCTAACAATAATGAAAGTAGGTATCAACGCATCAAGTACATTCTACAAGTGTGAATAAGGGTGTTGAGGTCGAACACTTGAAGAACCCATCGATCATGAGACATTGATGTATTATGTAGTATTCCAAATATAAAATATTATGAAAAAAATAAATATTTTAGCATATAAATGGAAGTGAAACAATGATATAACCATAAAAATACCAGTATAATACCAAAATAACACCAAAAAGGGCACCTTGATTAATGATAGCAATGTTCACTTGCCTCTTTGAGGGGGAAACCACTAGTAAAGCATAGCTCTATTACACTAACATCCAATATAAGATTTCTCATACCCTCTACTCCTATTCATACTAAATATATCTATCCAAAAGAACAATATAGAAGAAAATCCTTCTAGAAGAGAAATCTTCTATTAGGTCTTCTTACATTTGACTTATTCTTCCTTATTTATATGCCTTATTAATATTGGCCTTTATTACATGGAATTATATTATTCTACATATGTGAGGGGTTAGGGAGGTTAGGTCCCTAACATGCCATAACCCTTGAAGAGCAACCTTGTCCTCAAGGATTAAGATGAGGAAATTGTTGTAGAATGGTGTCCAACTCCCCGGTGGAATCTTCTAGAGTTGTATCTTTCCATTGGACTAACAATTCCTTGATGGTACACTGATGGAGATGATGCTCTTGTTGGGCCAATAATACTTGTGGCTGAAACCATATGGAACCTTCTTCATCCAACTAAGTGAGACTAGTTTGAGTTTGGCACTTAGTTCCAATCACCTTCTTTAAGCAGGAAACATGAAAAACAGGATGGAGCTTCAACTAATTGGGTAGAGCTAATTGATAGGCCACCTATCCCACATGCTTGAGAATTTTATAAGGACCATAAAAATTGGGCGCAAGTTTCTGATAGTGTTCATCTTTGACTGAAGTTTTCTTATAAGGTTGTAGTTGAAGAAACACCTGGTCCCCTTCAACAAAATGTCGTTCGGAATGACCTTGATATGCTTGTTTCTTCCTGTGATTCTGAACCATGACCAAATTGTATTTGAGGGCATGAAGAATAGCCTCTTGGATTGTAATATTTTGGTCAACCTCCTGAAACTTCGAGAACCCTGGCATATATGAGAGAACCGATGGGGGATTTTTTCCATAAAATTCCTCAAAAGGAGTCATGCGAGTAGTTGTATGGTAAGATGTGTTGTACCACCATTTAGCTAGCGGTAACCATTGTGCCCACCAATTTTTCTTCTCATATGCAAAACAACTCAAATATGTTTCCAAACACTTCTTGAAAACTCTAGTCCAACCATACATTTGGGGGTGATAGGAACTACAGAAATGCAATTGGATGCCCTAGAGCTTGAATAATTCTTGTCAAACATTGCTGGTGAAAGTGGGGTCTCTTTTAGAGACAATAGAATTAGGCATGCCATGAAGCTTGAAGATATTATCCATGATTATTTGAGCCATTGTGGTAGTTGTGAATGGGTGTTGAAGAGAACAAAAATGAGCATATTTGGAGAGACGATCTATGACCGCCATGATGACAGACTTATTTCTTGATTTATGTAAGCCTACATTGAAATCCATAGGAATATCTCACCAAATAGAAGGGGGAATCAAAAGTGGATCGAGTGTTCCCGGATCTTTGACAGTTTCTCCCTCAACCACAAATGTGTGGATTTCCTATTTCATACCATCCCAGAGAAAATAATGTTTGGCCCGTTCATAGGTTTTGGTAAACCCTGGATGCTTGGTTATGGGTGAGGCATGAAGTTCAGAAAGCACCATGGATTTAAGTTGTGATTTCCTATATAAATACAAATGGATTTTGTAGAGAATCTCTTCATTGTTCCAAGAGTACCTTGGAGAAACTGAAGAATTGTGTTGTAATTCATGGAGCAAGCTAGAAATTTTTGGGTCTTGCAACCATTCCTAATGAACAACTTGGAGCTAATTTGGTACAATGAAGGAGAGGACAAAAGGGACTCGTCTTCTTCATATTTCCAGGAAAGATAATCGACCACTACATTTTCCTTTCCCTTCTTGTAAATGATATCATAATCATATCCAAAGAGCTTGGTTACCCATTTTTGTTGCGTCGTGGATGAAATTTATTGTTCCAGGAAATAATTGAGACTCTGATGATCGGTTTTTATTTGGAATCACTGACCCCATAAATAAAAATTCTAGAGATACATAGCATGCATAATAGCTAAAATTTCCTTTTAATAAATGGATTGGCCCAAATTTCACTCTGAAATTTGTTTGCTAGTGAAGGCCAAAGGCCTGCCATCTTGCATGAGGATGACTCCAATTCATTTCTTAGAAGAATCACATTCCAATATGAATTTCTTTCTGAAGTTTGTAAGTTCTAGGACAGGGGTAGAGCACATAACATATTTCAAGGCTTGGAAGGCATGATCCACAAATGAAGTCCAAGTGAAAGAATAATTTTTAAGGAGAGAAGTGAGTGGAGCTGCATTTTTTCCATAATTCTGAGAAAAAATCCTATAATAGTCTGTTAAACCCATAAAACCATGCAAGATCTTAACATTTTTAGGGAGATGCCAATCCTGCATAGATTCAAATTTCTTAGGATCTACTCAGACACCATACTTTTCGACAATATGACCCAGGTGTTCCACTTCTAAGGCAGCAAAGAAACATTTAGATTTTTTGAGGAAAAGTTGGTGCTTAGCGAGTAACTGGAGAACTTGATTCACATGGGAGAGATGTAATGGCCAAGTTTTACTATAGATAATAATATCATCAAAGAAAAATAAGACAAAATGACAGAGAAAAGGATGGAAGACATGATTCATAAGACTTTGGAAAGTGGAAGGAGAATTACACAATCCAAAGGGAATTACCAAGAATTCATAATGACCCTCATGAGTGTGAAATGCAGTATTTGGAATGTCTTATTCTTTCATATGTATTTGGTGGTAGCCAGAACGTAGATCCAATTTGGTGAAGTATTGAGCACCACTCAATTCATCCAAGAGGTCATAAATAACAAGAATGGGGATTTTGTTTTGATTGTGAATTTGTTTAGGGCATGGAAATCAGGACACATGCACCAAGTACCTTCTTTCTTGAGTACCATGATCACATGGGAAGAATAGGTGCTAGTATTGGGACGAATAAAAATTGCTTCCAGCAATTCATGAACAATTTTCTCAATTTCATTCTTCTGGGCAAAGGGATGACGATAAGGCCGAACATTGGGAGGAAGACTATTTGGGATGAGAAGGATGGAATGATCATGGACTTCACGGGAAGGGGGAAGTTCTTTGGGAGTGGTAAAAACAACTTGGTGGTGGGAGAGGATAAATTGGAGTTTGGGATGCACATAAGGTGTCTCAACAACATGAATGGTGTGGAGTTGGGATATAATACCCGAATGAGCTTTTCTGAGGAGATTTTTCATGCAATGGGAAATGATGATCTCAGGGGAGCATGTTGTGGTGCATTGGAACTTATATGTTGTCACTAATGTTGCAATTGCATGGTTAAGTCCTTAACATCCATGAGAATGGGGACTAGAGTGTGTAACCATTTGACACCAAGAACAATGTCACAACCACCCATGTGTATAGAAAACATATGGGATTTCAGGTGATATTGACCAATTTGGAGTCACACATTTTCACATCATCCTCCAGATTTCATGGAACTGGCATTGAAAATAATGACGTGAAACTTATTGATGACACAGATGTAACAATTGAATTCTTGGGAAATGTGGTGATGAATAAAATTATGGGTGCTACCACTATACACAAGGATGGTGACTTCCCTATTTTTGATGTAACCAATTAATTTGAGAGTCTGGGGAGCAGAGAAGCCAGTGGAGGAATTAAGTGAAATCATCGGGTCAATGTTTGGTGGATCAGAGGGTGGGGTTAGGTCATATGGTGGTGATAGTTCCTCCACAGGCAGAACAACAACATATTCTTCAGAAATATCCTCAGTCACAACCATAAAAATATTTTGTTCCTTACACTTGTGCCCGGGAAAATATTTGTCATCACAATTATAACAAAGACCCTTGAGTTGACATTCAACCATTTCATCCCTGGTTAATTTTTGGATCTTGAGGGGAGTTATAGGAGGGGTATAAATGGTTGTTTTAGGGAAAAGAGGAAAGAAGGGTTTGTGGGTCTAGGAGGATACAATTTGTTGTTCTTCCTTAGCTTGTTGAGTAGCTTCCAGCTAAGTCTGGGGGTGTTCCATAAGACCATGGGAACAAATTTCATCTTTGAGGACACTGATAAAGCATTCCCTAAATAAAGAATATGACATGCTCTTCGTTATAAAGTCCAAGTGCTCAAATGTGGCAATAAAGTCTTCCACTGTCTGAGACTTCTTTAACTTGGTCAAATGGCCTAAATGGTGGGTGTCAGAGTCAAAGCGGTCATAAAGTTTGTTAATCCATAAATAGTGGCACATTAACCCTTAATTACGGAATATTACATTAGTAATGTTATTTTATTTATGTCTTCTTGGGTCCATTAGTTGTAATTGTACCTCCTAGTCTCCTATATATACAAAGGAGACCTTTTCATTTGGAATCATCTGGTATCGGAAAATTTATGTGGTGTATCAGGAAGTTTCCCCCTCGAAGAGGATTATTATATGAAATTATCTCTTTTTCAAGGAATTGAATACTTATTCTGAGGTTTTTATATGCTATCTTGATATTTGGTTCCTAACATTTGGTATCAGAGATCAAGGTCTTGGGGTTTCGTTGCTACAATTGAGACACCTTGTAATTTTCTCTATAACTTGTTTTACACGGCGTTTCATAAGGAACACCTTCGAGGATGTTTCAAATATGGATAAAGGTATGTGGGGTTAAAATTTCAGCTCCTAAAGCCTTATACATTCGAAGATAAAACCTGTGTAAGATATGGTTCTTGAACCATCCTGAATTTAGTCATCTCAGAAGTTTCGCTATAATTTTTTTTCTGTATTATTTCAGACCTTGAAATCCAGAGGATATTCATATAAGTCAACAAGGTATCTGGTATAAAACATTTATCTTCTGGATAATCCTAATTTTTTAGATACACCTTGTGAAAGATAGGGTATCAGACTAGTCATATTAACTAGTCTCAAACAGGTCTTCCGGGTAAAATAGTGATATCTTCTTCAATGAGTATCCAAATTAAGTGAGACCAGTTTCATTGGATAGTGGATAGTTTGTAGTATGAAATATACCAGATATATAAAATATGAAGAACAAAAACGAAATGCTAGAAAAGATAGAATAACAGTAAAATATCCAGCATAATCTTCACAATACACAGAAATGATATACGAAATAGCAACAGAAATAGCACTTTGAATCAGATAGCAATGTTCACAGGCCTCTTCGAGGGGGCAACCTCCAGTAGAGAAGCACTCTATTACAATAATATCCAAGCTAGGGTTCTCATACCCTCGACTCCTATTTATACTAAAAATAAGCATCTAGAGGAAGATCCTTCTAGAAGCGGAAGCTTCTATTAGGTCTTCTTACATTCGCCTTATTCTATTTTATTGAA
>ML777938.1:349956-379216 GCA_009831015.1 Picea engelmannii | reverse complement strand
GAAGATTGATGCAATATGTGCTACAGAGGAGATTATCCAAATGGTTGATGCAGAATGTGATAAAAATGAGTTTATACAAAAGGTTGATGCATTTTGTGACACACAAGACCTTATCCAATTAGATGATATAAAAGAAACAGAAGATATGGAATCTTTCAAAGATGAATTCCAAAAAGAAGCACAGAATAATAGCAGCGACAACAACAATTATGAAGAAATAAAAGAATACAATCAACATCATCTTTCCAAGAACTTTCTTAGACCTTGGGAAGAATTACACTTCAATCGGAATCATAATGGCTTAGGATATGAAAATCAAAACAGTTTTCATATTCCAAATTACTCCAAACCAATTTTGTTTGTGAGTGCTGGATTTCTTGAAGAAAAATCAATATTAAATGTTGAAAATCAGAATGATAAGTGCCAACATTGTAATCGAGTTGGTCACATGGAGGATCAGTGTTTTGATCTCCATCCTTGTCAGAATTGTGGCAAGACAAATCATGATTCAAAAAAATGTTCCAAGAAGAACAAACCTGCAAGACTGAAGATTCACTATGAGTGGATTGATCCTTGGCAATGGTCATTAACTGCCAAGCAATTATATAAGTCTTACCGAAGAGTACAATCTCGAGTAAAGACGTGTTTTGAAGAAAATAAAGAAATATGTATATAACTCCAAAGTGGTCCCCTTATGGCGTAGCTTTCGAGCATGGCCCTCACAGGATGAGATAACATGTGGTTAATTCCATATGCCCACTTTGAGTTGTACACAAATAAAAATCAAAATAAAAATGGAGTAAAAGTGAAACCCTCATGCACCTAAAGGGGGGGAGTTCAAAAATCCAAGGAAGATGGTTAGTGAAACCACTTGGGGTCTCTCCTTTCAGTTGACAAAGGGGGGAAATTAATGATAGAATTTATGATGGAATTGCAAATGGTTGTCATCCTGAAAGTTTCGACAGATGACGCATCAATTATGTCATCAATTTGATTCTGCTTTTCACTTAACTTTATCTGAAGTGCATCCAAAAAGTCACTGGTCTTTGTGGAACTTATCTCAGAACTTCCATTTGAGTCAGGTGATGTTGTGCTCAAAGAATCACTTATCCGAGGAGATATGTTTTTGATAGCATCTTCAGACCCCTGGTATGGAGATATTCTTGTCTATCTCCAGAATTTGAAGTGCCCCGCCTCTGCTTCTTGTGATGAACTTCATCGTATACGTCATCAGGCCAAGAATTATCTCATCCTCGAGGACTCTCTCTATCGTCGGGGTGTAGATTACATTCTTCGTTGATGCCTCACTCATGAAGAAGAGGAAATTGTGCTTAACGATTGCCATACTAGAGCATGTGGTGGTCACTTTTCTGGGTTGTAAACAACCCAAAATATTTTACGAGTCAGTTACTTCTGGCCGAAACTAATCAAAGATTGTATTGAATCGATCAGGAAGTGCCACCCATGTCAGATATTCTCTAGGAAGATGAGGGTACATATCGCTCCCATGTTTCCTATCATCACAGTTGGTCCCTTCACCAAGTGGGGAATTGATTACACTACATGCAACCCTCCTTTAGCAAGGGGGCACCATTATATCATTGTATCCGTAGACTACTTCACGAAGTGGGTCGAAGCTATGCCAACGTTTAAAGACGATGGAGAGACTCTAGCTCTCTTTTTGCTCAACCAGATAATTGCAAGGTTCGGTGTCCTGAGATAGATTGTCATTGACAATGACAGTCACTTTCAGAACCAAATGATGACTGAATTAACATCAAATCTTGGGTTGCGGCAAGAACATTCGTCACCCTACTACCCCCAAGAAAATGGTCAGGTGGAAGATGTAAATAAATCTCTTAAGACCATCCTACAGCGAACGATCAATTCGGCCAAGTCAAATTGGCATTTGATGTTATGCTCGACATTATGGGCTTACCGAACATCTATCAAGACTGCAACGGATTTCTCACCTTTTCAACTCGTTTACGGGCTGGAAGCAGTCTTGCCTATAGAATGTCAAATCACATCCCTAAAGTTGGCAGTACAGTTACTGCCAGACACTTCTCCACTTGAAGAGTGGTTATTATACCTTGAGCGAATCAATGAGAAGCGTCGTGATGTGGCCCTGGCCAACGAGGCTCACAAGCAAAAAGTCAAGTGTAAGTATGATCGGTCTGTTCGTCCTCGAATTTTCTCTGAAGGTGACCTTGTCCTGGTCTATGACCAAGATAAGGACTCCCTGGGGGTAGGAAAATTCCAACCCATGTGGTTTGGACCTTTCATCATAAAAGAGATTCTAAAAAAGGGTGCTTATCGTTTGGTAGACTTTGAGGAAAATTATTTAGCGGAGACTAGAAATGGGCTCTACCTCAAAAAGTATTACTCATAGGTAGGTCACCTTGGGTAACTTTTTGTAACATATGTATAGTCTTTGTACTATTACTTTCTGGTTTCTTTTGGTTTTATGGACATGTCATTTTTTATGTTATCTTTTGTCACTCTAGTAGATGACAAGTGAATCAAAGGTGTTTGTTGGGTACGCAGACGTAGCTAGCCATCACACTCGGAGGCTTGCCTCTACAGCTTGGGTAATTTTTACACCTTAGGGCCAATATCTTCAAGAGGTATATGTTTAGGCGACACCACAAACAATGTCACCAAATACAACGCAGTTATTGAGTTTCTTCGTGATGCCCTGTCATTCAGTATCTCTCATCTTCGGGTCTATTTAGACACTTAGCTGGTTGTGTCTTAGTTAAATAGAGTCTACCTTGTTCATGATCCTACTTTACACTGACGATTCCTTAGGTTACGTCTCTTAGAAAAAAACTTTGATTATATTACATATTTTCATGTCCCTAGGAGATTAAACCACGTTACATATACTCTAGCAAATCAAATCTTTCACTGGCATCTCGCACACATATAAAAAAAAGGATATATAGATAAACATATAAATACATTTTTAAAGGAAAATATGATCCATAAGAAATAAAAAGATATAAAAATCCATATATAATATCATAATCATCAGAATACATGGGTGGACGCAAGTGCCTCAAAAATATGACCACTGATAAGTCATGGGGCTTATGCCCTCAAAAAATATATATAGGTAGTGCTCTTGGCACGTGAAAAGTCTAGACTAACTAAGGTCAGGGCCTGTGGGCCCTGTTGTAATGATCAACAATGTTTGTCAAACATCGAAACAGTCGGACCCATGTTTGTGGTGCCCCCACTACATGAGACTACATAGATGGTGGTAGATCCTCAATCTTTGCCATGGGGACTGTGTGAGTGAGCGAGGTAAAATTTCTCTCAACTCGTCTCAAAACCCTCTCAGCCTCACCGATTGGAAGCTCTCCTGCTGTTGCTGGTCCCCCTGCGGTGGTGGGTGTGCCCCCTGGTCGAGTACGATGCCTATTCCTCGCATAATCTGTAGGTCACACTGGTCCCACATCTGCACATAATAGACACATGTCTGTCAAATACTCTGGTACAAAAAAAATAATATATATAAAAAACAACATAAAAATTACATATGTTTCACAAAAAAAAAACCGCTACAAACTTACCCATCTCTCCTCGCTCCTCGCCAGGAGGTACCGGTATCTCAGGGTCTCTTGAGAAATCAATCCCATCATAAGGGTAATCCTCTATGACTGGGATCTATTGCGACAACCAAGAAAAAAAGTTATCATCAAAGGACTCATTTGTCCTTCCTTCCCCCTGTCATGGAAGTAACACTGCCCATCTACATATCGCAGGAAGAGAAGCCCGATGTCCCCGCACCACCTCTCAAGGACTAAAACTGGGCACTCTTTCAAAGAAGAAAGAGAAAATAATGGTTCCAAACCCAAATTTCCTTTGAGTCTGTGAACGATAGTCTGTCAGTTGTCTCTTCATATAGTCCAACAATGTGGTGCTCCAATAAAAAATCTGTGCATTCAAGCACTGAACTACATAGTTCATCTGTGCACAGAAAGCCTGATGCAAAGCGGTAGACCCTGTAATCCACCTGATAAGAAACACTATAGCCTGCAGTGCTAAGTCAAAGATCTTACTTATCAACACTTATGAGCTCATCCTGTCTGTACCTGCCTCACAGTAGAGTCAAATCAACTCTGATATGTTATGTGGCCCCGAGGGAAACGTATGGAAGTTGATAGGTTCCCCTCGCTGAGAGAGGCCAGTCAAAAAGTATATGTCCTCGGTCGTTGGCACCAGTGAATTCCCCTCTAGCATAAAGGCCTCTGCGTTGGGATGCCAATAATCAACCAAGGCATTTAGTATCTTAGGTTGTTCTCGCATAAAAGGACATAGGAAGAATTTTAGCAGCCCACATTGCATTAAGGCAACAACAACATTGGGGTCTTCCCCAACCAACACACTAATCTCCTCATGCTCTAGTTCCCTCCAGTGAACATACATCCTGCAAAAAACCATGTTCAGGAGGGTTAAGCATTTCTTTTTAAAAAAAAATCCATTAAATAAAAGGTCCATGCAGGATGTAATCATCACAGTCACGTGTACACACGTGTAGTTTTTACTCTGCCCGAGTGTACACGCGGACTGTCATTGGACAGCCCGCGAGGACCTAGGGCTGACCTTTTGAGGGTTGAATCCCCCCCAAAACATGAAATTAAATGCATAAAGAAAGATTTAATTTGTAAGAGGAGAGATTTTATACTTACTTGGTCCAAACAGATGGTTGTTTCGTCCACCGAATCTCCCAGAATCAATTCTTTTCACAAAGGGGCAGTTTTGGCTTTTAGTCAATTTATGAATTAACAATGGTCATAATGAGCTACCAACTTCTATTTATAGAGGGTTTTGGCCCTTTTTTGTCAATTTTCAGGCCCTTTTGTCATTTTTTCTAAAATGAAACTCATTTAAGATGGTTCAAGTGTTTTCTCAGGATGATCATGGGAATTATTACTTTGGGTATTTGGAAAAGTTTTTGAGAGTTGGGGCGTTGTGAAGGTCCTTCGGTGAAAAGTGATTTTCTCTGACTCATTGCATTTAAATCAGGATTCCACTGCCACTTTCTGCATCTCGATGTATTTTCCTCTTTTCCATAGGATCGATCCCAGCGAGTTGTGACAAGGAACCCTCATCACTGCTTTAGAAGTATCGTAATTTGGTGGTAGAGCCTACCCTAACATGGATGCCCTAGGTAGATCCTGGTTGCATGACGGTGTCCATTCTATCACTAACGACTATAGGCTCAGGAGTCCTCTGTATCATTTCCCCTGATTAAGAGTTTGAGCCTCATTTGCATGATTCCTTATCACTCTTGACCTCACCCTCGGGACTCCCAAAATATAATGGGTCTTCTTTTAAGCCCTTTTCAAACCCTCTAAACATGAAAATATTGTCAAGTGATCTTGTGGCCTTTCATGCTCGTTAAACTGAAATTTGAAGTCACGTCTATCCGACGGTAGTTTACCCCTTTTTGCAGTCCGGACGATCAACTATACAAACAAAGGTATACTCTAGAGGCTTCGGATCTCTAGAAGAGTATTCTCAGGTATAATTTTAACCCTTTTTCGGGCCTGAGGGACTAAATTTACGAAAAAAGGAACCCCCACGGAGTCCATAGTTAAGCTCTTTTTAGACTCCCTAAAATTGAAAAGATTTATGAGTGACCTTATTCTTTCACACTCGTTAAAATGGTCCAGAAGAACATTCCTAACGGAGTCCATAGTTAATATTTTTTTAGACTCCTTAAAAATTAAAACATCATCGAGTGATCTTGTCTTTATCACACTCATTAAAATGGTTTTGAATAGACTTCTTGTCGGTGCTAGTTTACCCCTTTTTTGAACCGACTAGACTACCTCTGAAAAAGGTACCCCATTGGAGTCTCCTTTTATGTTTTTCAGACTCTAAAAATATGAAAAACTGCTGAGCTTACTTCTCTGGGCTCGTTAAAATTACATCGAAGGAAGTTACCAATGTGTGTTTTGTCAACCGCATTTGCATACCTACATCTTTGGTCTAATGCCAACTCCATGTTTCTCTCAACTGAACCATCTGAAGCATGCCTTATATGCAAGCCTTGTAGCACTTTTCCTCTGCGTCTTGACACCTTTGGCCCCAGGAGAGATTTTTCCCGAGTGTCCTTACTTTGAACATTAATATTTTCCTTGTGCCTCTAAATCATATGTTTGCGACACTCATCCCTCCTTTGTAACATAACATTCTTTTATTATTTTTCCAAAATTATTGAAAAAGAGAAAAAAAATCAAATATACCCCAAAAAGAGGAAGGGAAAAATATTTTCTTTGTATTGGTAGCACAATGAGTTGCCCTTGGATAAAGCACATCCTTCCATTTGGTCATCAATCCCTGGGATTTAGTATGACCTTAGGAAGTTGTTCCTGCTACATTGAGTTGTTCCTCCTCCGTTTGGTTATTCTTACAAAGATATGGAGAGTTTGCGTTGCCTCCTGCCTCGTGAACTTATGTTATTGCTATGTTTCCCGAGTCTCATAATTTGTTGTGCTATTGTCCAAGGGAAGTTTTTCCAAGCCTGAGTTGGCCCCTCTATAGTTTGTCTCTTTCTCTCATGCTCGGCCATCCCGAAAGTCCAATCTAGTCTTTGTTCGAAATCAATGAAGCCTTCAGTCTGATCATCAAGATTCTCTAGTCCATGATCAACGAGCCGTCAAAGACCTCTGGGTAGTGAAGCCGTACACTCATATTACACTCCTACCTGAGTTTTGAAGATTTTGAAGTTGTTTCTTGAACTCTAAAGACCTCATCTCCAACCATCATGCCTTATTAGCTTCTAGAAAATGGATACCATACATGTATATCTTTTTGATTTTGAGATGTAGATCTGCTGTGTATTGCTCGCAGCTACACTTTATATATTTATATGACATGGATCTACAATGTATTTGATTGGTATCCATGATTTTATTTCATTCCGAGCATGGGTATGCCCGCCTCGGTGAGACAATTGTTATTTTGCAGATGGCACCTACCGAATTCTGGTCCCTGGGCTCACTGGTTTGGTACGTTGATAAAGATTGGTAATGTATTTCGGCCATCAGATGCTCTTCTGACCTCACACATTAGGGGGAATCTGTTATGACCCTAATTTGCACCAAAAATACTTTCCTGACATTAGGCCATCCCATATGCCTTCTTTTCCAAGCCAGTACTGAACAACTATGGTTAAAAACCCTCTTTATAAAGGCCTATGCGCCCTGCTCCGTTACTGCACATGTGTACATGCTAGCTGCTCCAATATATCTTGCGTGTACCTACAAAATCATGGAAAAAGGAAAGTTGTTGATGGAACACATAGTTTTGGGCAAGTTAACTAAACCTTCCAACCATGCATGGCCGATCATTCGACCAAATACCTAGCTCCTTATAACCTATAAAATAAGGGGTAAGGGTCCCATTTGAAAGGAGGAAAATCATAGTAAAGAGAGTATACCCAATTTAGCATTCCCCTTGTCCCAACCTTTAGCCATCTTTGTGAAAAGAGAAGTATAGAGAAAAGCAGTTGGAGGATAGTTGAAGAGGAGCCCAGGACCAGGTTCGTGGAGTAGTGGCTGACTTCATCATTGTAATTTGCTTTAGTGAAGTTAATAATAAAGAAGTACTTTTCCTGTCCCACCATATGAGGTTTTCATTTTTTATTGCATACATGTTGATTAAATCTCTAACCCATTGATCTGTAGATCAAATGCATGTGGAGTTCTTTGTTTGTCTTTTGTGAATGTAGGTCATCCTTGGGAGGAGAGTTGCAGTCAAAGAGAGACCAAGTGTGAAGAGGGATCGATATCAAATGCCCACAATAAGGTATGTTCACTTGATCTTCTTAGCTACGTATTTGCTTAAGAATAATGGGGATTAGGTCCGGGATGACGGTAAAAAGTAGGAATCTTTAGGTCCTTTTTGCATGCATGATAAAACCCTAAGTGCTAGTTTGTAGAGAGATTTCCTACTCACAAGAAGAAGAAGAAGAAGAAGAAGAAGAACAATCTCAAGATGAAAATGTAGAAGTGATTTCTTTCGAAGAGTTGACTCCCACGATATCATGTAATGCATTGGCTGGAATTAACACTCCTCAAACCCTCAATATCAACGGATGTATAAAAAATAAAAGCGTAATAGTACTAATTGATTCTGGTAGTACTCAAAATTTCATTCACTATAAATTAGCCAAATATCTCAATTGCTTTTTATATCCAGCGCTAAAGTTTCAAGTAATGATTATAGATGGAAGAACTATCAATTGCTCAGGAAAATGAAATAAGATCAATATTACTATGGGGGAATATGTAATTAATATTCCAATGATTTCTATACCCATGGGTTGTGCTGATGTCGTACTAGGGATCCAATGGTTACAATCATTAGGAACAATGGCTTTTAATGTTCAAGAAATTTTCATAAACTTCTCATTGGAAGGAAAAGAAATTGAATTAAGGGGTATCACAGGGAAACCCATTAAGGTGATAATCTCTAATGGGATGAAAAAAATATTGAAAAGGGGCATCAGTGTGTAATTTCACAACTATGCTCACTAGATGTTCAAAAATCTAAGCCATCTATTCCCCTAGATCTCCAAGGGATCATTGATAAGCATTCCAAAGTATTTGAAGATATTCCCAAAGTTCTTCCACCCACTCGGAATCATGATCATGTTATTCACCTAATTCGTGGGAGTGTTCCTCCTAACATCAATCCTTACAAATACCCTTATTCCGAGAAGAGTAAAATGGAGTGTATGGTTGAAGAAATGTTAGAGGCTGGAATTATTAGACCTGGATAAAGTTCTTACTCTGCATTGTTGGTAATGGTACTCAATAAATATGGCTCATGGTGTATGTGTCCATATTAGAGAGAACTCATCAAGATCACTATTAAAGATAAGTTTACCATTCATTTCATTGATGAATTGTTAGATGAACTACATGGAGAAATCTATTTTAAAAAGTTGGATGTTTGTTTAGGGTCTCATTAGATTAGAATGAAGGAGGAAAATATACAAAAAAAAACATTCTGAACTCATGAAGGCCATTATGAATTTTTGGTCATGCCTTTTGGCCTTACAAATGCACCTTCCACATTCCAAGGGTTGATGAATTCCATTTTCAAGCCCTTCCTTCGAAAATTTGTGTTATTATTTTTGATGATATACTAATCTATAGAAATGCTTGGGAGGATCATGTGTGACATGTTGACAAGGTGTTACAAATACTAAAGGAGCAACAACTATATGCCAAACCATCTAATTTTGTCTTTGGGGAGAAGGAGGTAGAGCATTTGGGTCATATTGTATCTCATGAATGTGTCAAGGTAGACTCTAACAAGATTAAGGCCATGATGGACTAGATGATTCCCAAAATATTGAATATTCTTAGAGGATTTTTGGGTTTGACATGTTACTACCCCAAGTTTGTTTGGACCTAAGGAAGAATATCATCACCTTTAACGACATTGACTAATAAGGATGCATTTTCATGGGCTCTAGAGGTAACTCATGATTTTTAACAACTTAAAGAGGTGACGTGAAAAGCTCTGATCTTGACCACACCAGACTTCAAAAAAACCTTTATTGTGGAATGTGATGCCTCGGGAAATGGCATTGGTGTTTTAATGCAAGAAGGAAGGCCCCTTTCTTTTGAAAGTTGGCCACTCAAGGGAAAGGACTTACACAAACCCATTTATGAGAAGTAAATGATGGAGCCCCTTCCTTAATAGGTCGGCACTTGAAGGTCAAAATAGTTCATGATAGTCTTAAATACTTCTTGGAACAAAGACTATCTTCAGAAGAACAACAAAAATGGGTGACCAATATATTGGGTTATGATTTTGAAATCATCTATAAAAAATGGAAGAAAAATGTTGTGGCAGAACAACTCTCAAGAAAGGATGAAGATGTTGAGGCCTTTCTCTGTGCTATCTTGATCATTCAACATGATTGAAGAATAGAAGAGAGGGATGAATGGAAGAATGAAGGAAACGTGTGGACTCTCATTCAAAGTTTGCAGAAGGATTCCAGTGCATCAGATACATTTACATGGAAAAATTATTCACTATGGTACAAAGATCTCTTATATTTATGTAAGAAATCCCAAGTCAAAAAAAAGGTTCTATTGGAATAGCACATCTCTCTGGTAAGAGGGCACTTAGGATTTTTGAAAACCTACAATAGGGTCAAGAAGGTTTTTTTTTGGGATGGCCTTAAAGAAGATGTTCAAAGGTTTGTGGCAGAATGTTTGGTTTGCTAACAAAATAAGGTGTAAACAATTAATACCCCAGGTATTTTACAACCATTAGCCATCCCAAGTCAACACTGGGAGGAGGTTTCCATGGATTTCATCACAGGGTTATCGAAGTCTGAAGGAAAGAGTGCCATCATGGTGATTGTTGATATATTGACCAAGTACACACACTTTTGTGCACTCTCTTATCCATTTAAATCCAATACAGTTGTCACTGCATTCATGGACACAATCCAAAAGCTACATGGAAGCCCAAAGATTATTCTAAGTGATAGAGATCCTATCTTCACTGAACATTTTTGGATAGAATTATTTTCTTGTTTGGGTACTCAATTGGATCATAGCTCATCCTATCATCCTCAATCCAATGGACAAACCGAAATAGTGAACAAATGTATGGAAGGCTACCTTCATTTATTTGTCTCTGATAAACAAACACAATGGTTCAAATTGTTACCCTTAGCAGAATGGTGGTATAACACTTCCTTTCATATTGCAACAAAAATGACACCATTTATGGAACTTTATGGATACCACCCTCCTTCCATCACTTCTTCTCTAAAATAAAAATATAAGGTTCAAGTAGTGGAATATCACATCGAACATCAACAACAAGTTCTCCAAATATTAAAGGATAACCTGACCATGGCACAAAATCACATGAAACAACAAGCGGATCATCATCGTAGTGAAATAAGTTTTGAAGTAGGGGATTGGGTGTTTTTAAGACTACAACTATACAAACATGTGTCCCTCAAGAAATCCAAGAAGGATAATACATTATCACAAAATTACTATGGCCCTTATAATGTGTTGCAAAAGATTGGTACTATGGCATACAAATTGGAGTTTCCTGCATCTTCATGAGTACACCCAATTTTCCATGTTTCATGCTTAAAGAAGGTTATAGGTGACAAGATCCCAGTTCAAACTCTATTGCCAAAACTTGATGAGGAAGGAAAAATTGTATTGGAGCTTGAAGCTATCACTGACAGAAGAATTCGCTAGCTAAGGAATAGATCCATTTCATAGTATCTCATTAAGTGGAGGAAACTACATGCTGAAGATTCCACTTGGGAAGATGAGTCTTTTATACAAAAGCATCTAGAATTAATCAAGCATTGTGGAAAACACTTGTCTGAAGGGGAGGGGCATGTTAATCACTAAATAGTGGCACATTACCCCTTAATTAGGGCATATTACATTAATAATGTTATTTTATTTATGTGGGCTAGGGTCCATTAGTTGTAATTGTACCTCCTAGTCTCCTATATATAACAAGGATAACTTTTAATTTGGAATCATATGGTATTAAGAAATTTATGTGGTGTATAAGAAGTTTTCCTCCTCGAAGAGGCTTATTATCTGAAATTATCTCTTTTTCAAGGCGTTGAATACTTATTCTGAGGTTTTTCTATACTATCTTAATATTTGGTTCCTAACAAAGTCCGACCACAAACTGTGTCGAAGCAACATACCCTTGGCGTGCCTTTTTTTCCATTACCACCATTTCCATCGTTCCAGATCCAGATGTAGGACACCATAATGAAGCTTGGATAAATCCTCAGTAATTCCATGAAAAGAGAAATAATGTTCCATTTGGGTGACCCAGCCTGTGGGATCTAATCCATCAAATTTTTTCACCTCAATTTCGGGAGGGCGAAGGTCACGAGAAAAGTGGGTAGTATGAGGACCTTGGTAATGGGAAGAGTCATGGTCATCTTGATAATATGGTTGTTAAGAAGAGGAAGGGTTCTGGGAATGACCCATGAACTTTTCAAAGGTGGCTTTGAGGTCTTTGATGTAGGAACATTGTTCCTAGAGGACCTGCATAGTTGAATTGATTGATATAAGGTTTTCATAGATATTCTTTATGTGTTCCTTGTTCTTCTGGGTGTCAACAATCAAGGTATTGAGTTCTTGGGCTCAGGTGGTAGCCATTTTAAAAAATGGGTAGGAAAATAGTATAGGGGAAACAAAATGGGTCTGGAGGGTTTGGTGGCACCACTAAGAAGAATGGTGTTAAATGAGAGGTACTACTGTGATCAAGGAAAAAAGGGGGATCCAATGGGATAGGGGTCAAATAAGGGTGTCAGAGAAGGGTCGGGTCCAAAAGAAAAAAAATGTGTTAAAAATGATAGGTATCACTAGAATCGTGGAAAAGGGAGGAACCCAGTGGGATAGGTCATGTAGAGTTATACTCCATCTTGAATAATACTGCAGTGACGAAATGACCAAATAAATTAACATGAATAAATGTGTAGTAATTTCACAACCATAATGTAGAAGGCATAGTTGCACGACAATAGATATTTTCTGTTATATTTTTGTTTCTGTCCCCAAGGCTAGGATATTCAGGGTTTCTACAGACAAGGGTTTTCCCTGTGCTATAGTTCTCTAATATACATGTGGGGTCAAACAATAGTACTCGGACCAATATATCAGGGCATTGACTAAGGAGGCTAGAACATTACCTTAGCCATACTACCCGACTACCTAGGTACTAGAGAGTGTTTTCCCGAGTGTTGTTCTCGGTGGCACTATAGCAGTCAGGTGATCGATCAATTTATCTATGGAGTGCTTCAGGATATCTAGGCCGATATGTATGCATGTTCTTTCTGATGCGCTACCACTCGAACGGGTACCAATAGGGGTTACAAGGGTGGCCAATAGAGGTGCGCTTAAAAAAAACTTGTAGTTCCTGCGTGTATGATTCCATGACCACGGATTTATGCACCGAACAATAGATCTCTGTAGCTTTAAGATGTCGGAATACGTCTCTACCCTAAAAAAATTTAACTCATAATTTTACACCGAGGAAGGTGCTCTGATACCACTTGTAGTATTCCAGATATAAAATAGTATGAAAAACATAAATATTTTAGCATACAAATGGCATAGAAACAATGATATAACCATAACAATACAAAAATAATAATAGAATAACACCATAAATAACACCTTGATTAATGATAGTAATGTTCACTTGCCTCTTTGAGGGGGAAACCTCCAGTAGAGAAGAGCTCTATTAAAATAATATCCAAGACAAGTATTCTCATACCCTCTACTCCTATTTATACTAAATATACCTATACAAAAGAACAATATAGAGGAAGATCCTTTTAGAAGTGGAATCTTCTATTAGGTATTCATACATTTGACGTATTCTTCCTTATTTCTAGGCCTTATTAATATTGGCCTTGATTACATGGAATTATAATATTATACCTATGTGAGGGGTTAGGTAGGTTAGGTCCCTAACATATTCACAACTTTCAATGGTGGGAGAAGCTGCCACTGATGACTGCAAACCTCTAGGTACTCATAGCACTCTAGGTCTCATTTCCAGAATAGATGAGTTGAAGTCAATGGAAGGAGACCCATTGAAAGGAGAGCATTAGGGAATATCTCATCATTTAGAATGAGGTACAAAGAAATATCCTGATGATTAGGAGGAATTTGAATGAATAGGATGTTCATGAACCAATGACCATGTGCATCTCTCGCATGCAACAGATGGAAGTAGTGCATGAAAGAGACCCTTTGAATAAAAAACAATAAGGAAAACTAATGAAAAAGGAAAGGAAACCACCAATAAGGCTAATGGAATCCAAGACACTACATGAATCCCAATGTGTGAAAATATTTCTTTCCGTCGAATAGAAGGAAACCCCTAATCAACGATCAATGAGGAGATGTCAACTACTGGGTTCAAGGTTACCTACCCATAATGAAAGTAGGACCAAGTTGCATGGTAGGACTACAACTTCATGTGACTTTGAGATACACTTAGGATATGGCTGACATGCAAAGTCAAGATTTCTAATAAATGGCTGACACAGTATTATAGAAGGTCATCCAAATTTTGGTCTAAGTAATGATAAAACCAAAATTTGGATGACAATGGACTCAAAATGTTTTGTTCTATTTAAAGGTGACACAACTGTTGCCGATATGAGATAATATCATTTTCTCGATGGTCTTTTATTTTTTCATAGTCAAAGAAATGATATGATACAGGAAAGGAAACAAGTGTCGTGAGTAGGCAACTAGCTCCAAACAATGGAACATGCCTATTCTCAGTGCAAGGAAGTGCATGTGGGTCATGGACACTCAGGGGGATATTTCCTCTTACGGTATAGGGTGTCAAGCTGCAAAGGATATATAAAAGGCTCTTCTTGGATAGTGATGCAAATTGATGAGGTAAGAGGATTATAATGGGGGTCCTATAGGTAACGATCAGAATGCTTGTGAGTAAGAATATGGGGTTCAAATGAAAAGTCATATCGGAACTATAAGGAACTCTCGATCCTATGGAATAACGTTTGCATAGGAACCAAATGACACAAATGTTTTAACTAGGGCACACATGTTCGGTAAGCCTCTACCAATTAATAACGACACATCTAGTAGTAGTAAGAAGGTTTTGTTTCGCTAATAAATGGGTTAGTACCTAGGGTGTATGGATCACAGTAATAGGATGATGCAAGAGTGAAAAACATAGTGACAACCTATTGGTGAAAGAATATACTTGCTGAAGGCATGAACGAGTGGTATGATGCTGGAAACCACAAAAAAATCCTGCACAAAACCACTAAAAACCAAGTCTTTCCATTGCACTATTAAATAGTAAGGTAAAAACTAGCACAAACTATAGGAAGTGTGTAAAACAAAATTCTACTAATAGTAAAAATAGACCATTTTACCATACCATTTGAGTAAAATAGGCTCAATACTCCAAGAAGGATGATGGAATGTGATTACAACTTAACTCCAAAGAATGTCCTTTTTCGTAGGTTTAGTCCCCTAGGCCTAAAAAGGTAAAAAATAATACCTAGGTGAACTCTGATATCCAATGGTGACTAGAGTATTCCTTTTTCGTAACTAGTCTACTTGGCCCGAAAAAGGGTTAAACTTACACCAAATAGACATCCTTTCAAATCCATTTAATGAGTGTGAAATAGACAAGTTCACTTGACAATATTTTCATTTTTTAGAGAGACGAAAAAGAGGTTAAGTAAGACTCGGGGGGGGGTGGGGTCTTATAGGTAACGATCAAAATGCTTGTGAGTAAGAATATGGGGTTCAAATGCAAAGCCATATCGAAACTATAAGGAACTCTCGGTCCTATGGAATAACGTATGCATAGGAACCAAATGGCACAAAGGTTTTAACTAGGGCACGCATGTTTGGTAAGCCTCTACCAATTAATAACGACACTTCTAGTAGTAGTAAGAAGGTTTTGTTTCACTAATAAATGGGTTCGTACTTAGGGCGTATGGATCATAGTAATAGGATGATACAAGAGTGAAAAACAGAGTGAAAACCTGCTGGTGAAAGAATATACCTGCTAAAGGCATGAACGAGTGGTATGACGCTGGAAACCTCAAAAAATCCTGGGCAAAACCACTAAAAACCAAGTCTTTCCATTGCATTATTAGACCATAAGGTAAAAATTAGCACAAACTATAGGAAGTGGGTAAAAAAAAATTCTACTAATAGTAAAAATAGACCAGTTTACCATACCATTTGAGTATTGTTACCCACATAGTGCATTTTAGGCCATTTTCCCCATGATCTTCAAGTGTTGATTGTGGGAGCTACGATCAACGAAATCAATAATTGTCTGGACCAATTAAGTTCCCATACCCTCTACTTCAATTTCAATTTTAGGCCCCTTTTTTTGAGTATTAGAGGGTGTAATATGGAAATTAGGGCATACATAGGTGACAGTTCATCGAGTTGCGTATACGACCCCATATACATGGGAAACATGAAGTCTGCATGAGTATATGGAGACCTATACTTGACTTTTACCAAGTCAGCTCGGGTACAAGCCTATGATCAACATTTTTGAAAGGTTTTAACTCAAAAAATGGTTCCGCCTTTGCAGTATCGTGATTGAATTGAGGGAGAGGGAGCATGAAGAGATAGATGCAACAATGAGAAGAGATGCAAGGGCCCAACAATATTTAAAAATATGTGGCCTTTATAAATTTTGGGCTCTCAAGGGAATGAGGGCTCAAATGAGGTTACTCCAGTTGCTAGTAAATTACTCGGATCCATAGACAGAGTCCTTCAACCTCAATGGGAAACCATTGAGGATTGAAGTGGACGATATATACTTCATCATAGGATTGTCTCATTGAGGCAAGGTAGTGAATCTCAAGGATTGAGGGGCTGGGGGTGGTATGACTACGGAGGATTACATTTCCACCCATTGTGTTTCAGGCACAGATAAAGTAGCGATACAACTCCCAATCAGGGAGATCGAGAACCTGAGATTAAAGATCATAGCTCCTGTGCTCACATGGATTTCAGGTTCAACCTCATTGCACCAGGCATCAAGGCCACTCATTTTCTATGTGGTTGAGTGTTTAAGACCCAATTTTTATGACTGGTGCACCTCACTATTGGCTAACATGAAAATCCAGTTGACGGATTGCAAACAAGGAAAAATGAGAAATTTCGGATTTGCATACATTATTTGTAGTTTTTTCTTTGAGAGATTTCTAGAGTTGTGCCCTAGGGTAGATATTACTTCACATTGATAGCATGCCCCAACCATGTCACGGTGGATCGACATGATGAGGCGGCCAGGAGGTGTTAGGGTTCCAGCCCCCTACAATGATGAGTTCTTTTTCTAGTGGTGCAGACAGGTCATAGGAATTGATGACTACCCTTATGGAGGGATCAAATACATAGGGGATCTGGACATGCATTTACCACCAGGTTTTCCCTACGGCGACATTGATAAGAAATGCTTTTATATATTTCATTTTTTTTGTTTTTCAATAAAAATAAAATATGCAAATATTTTTGTATGGTATCAAGTATTAACAATTGCTTTGTTACGCACATGTAGGTCCACGATGACCAAAGGGATTCCCACGATATCGGCAGAGGGGATGAGGAGATGAGTGTGTGGGAGGAGATGTGAAAAGAGTGTTGCAAAATGTGTAGGGGAACCTGCCTCGATTGACACACAAGATTCCTATGTTTCAAGTGGAGGATCTTCGAGAGGCGATGCAACGACAGGTGGTGGGTGTACCCATGCATGGGCATGATTCTTCCAGCGTCTCGCAAACTCTGTAGTGTGCTATCATTATGTATATGAATTTGGGGATACAGGTGTAGATGCCATGGTCATATTATATACTCTCCATATATGTATTTTTAGGGTGTGATCCCCATTTTGTACTATGAAACCACATTTTTTGAACTCGAAAGGATGAAATATATAAAAAAAAAACTGATCTTCGACTTTACTTATATATGTTATAATTTTTACATGCATAAATGTGTTTTCTTTTCTTAGTTATGTGAGAAATGTCAATCTAAAACATAATTATCATATGCATAGGATACATGATTATAACTTCTAGGTATGTTATTATAAGTAAGAAAATATAAGTATCGTTCCAAAAGTCGTACCCTTAGAAATCATTGGAGTAGAGTAGGATCTCACACATGGTAACTATTGTTTAACTGACATATGACTAACTGGAAGTCCATGTGAACCTCTAAATACTAAACACCATGTGAAATTGTGTTGTGTAATATGTCTATAACGACGCTATACTCAGCCATATGATTCATTGATGGCTCAATAGGAACGCCACCTGAAGATACTAGTTGGCCCTCAGGTGAGTAAATGACCCAAGTGATAGAAAACATGTTTTGTGTATGGCGACTGGTACCATCCATGAATCCTAGGTAAACGAAATACTTTGTTGAAATATTCCAACCAAGGGAAAACTTCATAAGAAAGTCGATGACACAAAGGAAAAGATCTATATACACTAAGATACACTAGTATACAAAAGGTCATGTCCAATATTCGAGGGATCAAGCGTAATACCTTTTAAGGTAGATCCCATTCCTGGGCTCATCCATCATATTCACTTCATAAAATTCCAATTCATAGGCTCCTTTCTCTAATACATGTCACATGATATAAGGACCATGACACATGGGGTTGAACTTGTCTTCCCTCAGTGGTTCTTTGTCTTGTTCATACAGGAGAAGCAAGTCAACCTTAGCGTACTGTTGAGGATAGACAAACGTATCATATTGAACCTTAACACATAATTTATTTTCTTCGATAGTCATATAGGCATATCAATGATGCTCATTGAAACACTCTAGGCGTATGAGGCATTCTTCAAGATCGAATGTGTCAGGTAGGAGCTCAATTGCCAACTTGAGGGAATAGATTTTGTATTCAATCAGAAGAATCTACTCCACGCCATGTATTAACTAAAAAGGAGAGAAACCAGTGGAAGTATTTATCGAGGTTCGATATGCCCAAAGTGTAGGGTAAAGCATCAGATGTCATTCAGATTTACTTTGGATGATAGTTTTTTGCAAGATGGTCTTGAGAGATTTATTCATCGCCTCTACTTGTGACACCGACCCCTTCTGACCCTCGGGCCGAAGTCCTCTCTTAGGATCACTCAATCACTCCTCCGAGCTGAATTAGATCTTTTGATTCCCTGCTGGAATCTCAACTTCTTGATCCACAGGTCCTTCTTCTTACCTCATGATCTTCTATACATGACCATGAAATTTGGGTTTTGGGACTCTCAGAGTTATGATGTCGAGAACCTTTGTCCCCTTGATTTCCCGAACACCGAAATGCCGAAATGTCGAAAAGACTTCAATCAACAATTTTCCCCTGGGCTATGTATTATTCCCTGCGACCCTATTCCATATGACCACAGTCCTATTCCCTTCGGGACTTATCGATGCGAGAGCCCGACCTCTTGTCAACAAAACTCCCGAATTCTTGATTTCTGATTTGCTAAAATGGCCTTTATCATTTTAGCCCCTCCTGGATATGCCCTGATCCATGTGACCACTCCTCATAAGACCTCTATCCTATTTCGGGGTTTCCTGGTGTGTAACTCCTGGTTCCTTGTCATTTTGACTCCTGAAAACCCGGAATGACGAAATGCCGAAATGATATTCTCCCCAGGTCTTCACCTTTCACAATTTCTGGTTTCCAAACACCGAAATGATCTAACCTTTTGTCTACAGGATCCACGAAATATCGATTTCCGGTATCCCGATATGGCTTCACCCGTTTCCTTACCTTTCATGATTTCCGAGTTTCATTCCCCGAAATGCTCTGTCCTCTATGACACAAGACCCTCGAAATAATGAAACCCGATATTTTGAATACCAGAAGTACTATTCCTTTCGGGACTTTCCCTGAAATCCTAGATTAATGCCACGTGTCCTCCCTCAGATGGACGGTCCTCGTTGTTTCGCGATTTCGCGACTTATGACCTCTTGTGACACAATCTTCTTTGTCAACTTGAATCCCTAGTAACCGAAATCCCGATGGACTCTCGATCATTGCCATGTGTCCTCCACGGATGGACGGTCCAAATCATTTCGGGACTTCTCCAAGTGCAAAGTCGAAAGAAAAAAATCCTTCCTCTGTGTTTCCTAGTGTCCGATTCCCTGAAGTGGGTGATCTCGCGACATGTGTCCTCCCTCAAATGGATGGTTGTGATCTTTTCGCTAATTTGGGACTTTCACTGTGGAGTGTCCTGACCTTCGTCAACAAGACCTCCAAAATCCCGTAGCCCGAAATCCCAATGTGCTCAGTCTTTCGGGACCTTTCTGGATTCTCAGCTCTGTGTGTGAGGGTTAAACCTCGTGTAGATCTCGATAGATATGATGGTTGTCCGCTACTCTGAGTGAGATCCAACGGCTCAGAATCTCTTCTTCCCTATGCACTCCTCCACTACTCCCTGGACGTGGAAATTTCAATGACCCAGATCTCTTTCTCATCCTGATCCAATGACAGTTGTGCTCCTCTTGAGCATGTGCGTTCTTCCTGAACTTGATAGAATTATCCAAGTGTCCAAAGGCCTCGACCTTTTCTCTTTCCCTCCGTGAACTCTACAACTTTGAGTCTCATCCACATTCTCAATGACGTTTTTCCTCCTGAGATTTCGAGACTCTAAACTTTCCAAAACGTTCCCCTGCCTCTACTATCTTTGCCGCTATGACCTGTGCACAAAGGCACTTTTACTCCTGAGCTTCTCCTTTCAAATCCTCAAAGGATTCTTCAATTTTAGCACTCCTTGCAGATTCTTTGCACACACGAAGGTGTTATCTCTTTTGAGCTTTTCCTGTAGCTTTGAACTCTAAGGAATTTATCCTTTTTCTTCTCCTTCAGATGGAGAATCAGATGCCCTCCTGGAACTTTTTTTGCTAAATCAACTCCTTGTTGAGTCTACAGGGTGTTCAACAACCCTATGAAGATCCTTCTCATTGGACTCTTCTTCAAATCTAGAACTCAAAGAGTTCTTCCTGTTCTCTCTGACATCTACTCAATGCCCTCCTGGCAGAGTGTCTAGAATCCTCAGTGATTCTTACTTCTGTTGAACTCACAACAGAGTTCTTCCTCAACACTCTGTGCCTATACTCAATGCCCTCCTGGCAGAGCCTTACAAAACTCCTCAAAGATTCTATCTCCTTACTATGTCTTCCTCTACATAGTATTGCCTCCAAGGTGTTCAACAACCTTGAGGTCTTCCTCTGAGCTAATGATTTCAGCTACTGTGCCCTCCTGGCATGTCTTTGTCTGAACCCGTAGAATTCAGAAATGCACTCTCTGTGCATGGCTATCAGAACCCGCAGTGTTCTATCACACCCTCCTGATGTGAAGCCTAAAAGACCTCTAACCTTGAAATCAAACAACCCCTGCAAATGCATACCTACAACATACATCTACAACATAAAATGAATACTCAAAGACATTCACACAACAAAAATAATATGCAGGAAAAACTGCTCTGGTTTGTATTAATAAAATGCCTCTTTACAAAGGTGTTCTGAGCATAGACTGTAACAAGGTCTCGCTCTCCTCAATTCTCTATGCTCTTCTCACGCAGATTCTAACAACTCTCTCTACAAAAGAGATTCAAAGATATTTTACATGAGGGGGCTCTTCGAGCTCTTCCATCCAATCTACCTACTCTATTCAATTACATTGAATAGTATATCTAGTCCAGAATCAGATCTAGATTTCAGCCTTACAAACATTCAAGGCTCCCTACAACTATGCATGTGCAAAGCATATCTTTATGGCTCAACAACCTTACATTCATTTAATTACATTAATTTCAAGTTTGAAATGAGGGTTGTGCCTCTCTTCATTGAATGCATGAGCTAACGTGGGCTGGATGGATGGCTGATTGATGTGGAGAGATGCTTCTGCATCATACTCCTTAGCTACAAAATTCATGAGCTCCTTCTCATGAGCTTCCCATCTTAGCTGTTGAAATCCTCCTGGATCCCAAACAAATTTCTGGAGCTGTTCATCTGCTCCATCTCTCTGCTACTGCTGCTTCTACTGCACTGCTGCTACTGCTTCTTTTCTTCCCAGCTTCTCCTTGTTGGTAGTCTCTGCTAAATCTACCATCATCCTCCTGATCTTCTTGATCACTTCATCCAGCTGCTCCAGTGGCTGGCTCTGTTCATGCAGTCTCCTCTGTTGCAAAATTTTTCTGCAGATGGATAGATCACAATGATCTCCCATGCCATCCTCTTCATCTGCTCCCAACCTCATCTGTTGGATGTGCATACCCTACACTATCACCCTTCTCTCCAGGGCTTCAATATGTTCACACAGGTCAGCAAAGCTCATGTTGTTTGTTTCTTCTTCTTCTGCTTCTACAATATCCAACGTTGCAGTCTTTTGAGCTTCCTGGCTGAAAGTATTGAGCCACTCCTCAGAATTATCATCTTCTTCTTCTTCTTCTTCTTCTTGGGCAGCCTCTAACACCTGCTCCAATTCTTCTTTGACAATCACAGCTGGATGTCTTTGTACTATTGTCTCTCTTCCATCAGCAACACAAATCCTCTTCTCAACTGGGTTATGTGGCAGGAATATCTGAATTCCTCCAATCATTAGAAGATTCCTTTGATCTTCCTTCTCTGTCAGCTACATCTGTTGATCCAAATCCATCTCTGAGCTCATCTTCTCTGTCAGCTCCTTAGGCTGATATAAACTCACCTTTAAGTTCATGAGACTCTCAAACAGTCCCATTTATGTTCCCATGCCCACCTGGCAAATTGGAAGCTTTTTGCTGCCCTCCTGGTAGTCCATGAGATCCCACTGTGATCTCGATTCATTGCCCTCCTGGAAATGTGAAATTCCCCGACTGTCCTCATGACAGTCTATGAGATCCCACAGTGACCTCAACACTTTTCCCTCTTGGAAATTGGGAATTTCCTGGCTGCCTTCTTGACAGTCCTTGAGATCATCAGCTAATCCCAATTCATCCTCAGCATCACTAAGATTTCTCCCAGCCTCTGGTTCACATACCTGAACCCTCTCCTTTGGTCCATTGAGGTTTTCAACATGCCTCAACCATCCCCTTAATAGCCTACACTGTCTCCTAGCCATCAACTCCTTGACTGGCCATTTTTATTTCATCTTCATGGGCCATTCATATACCCATCTCGACTTGGCATCCTATTGCATATCCAATGCAAGTTCGTCCATCCTTGCCCTCATCTTGGCAAGTTCTTTATCCCATTCATATTTTCTCATCAGCTCTAGGTCCTTCCTTCTAGCATATCTACGGCCTTCAGTAGCCATCTTGTTGTTCTTGTCTACCCTCCTGGTAAACTTGTTGTTACTCTGCAACAGTCATCTACAGAGTCTTCAACACTCTACTTTCTTCTCCTCGCTTCACCTGAAATATACAGATGAAATCCCGCTCTGATACCACAACTGACGTGTATCAGAGTACTCCTTTTCCCTAGCTTACTCTGCCTAAGATATACATACAAGCTCAAGCTCTGATACCACAACTAACGTGTATCAAAGCACTCATTTTCCCTAGCTTACTATGCCTGAGATATACAGACAAGATCAAGCTCTGATACCACAACTGACATGTATCAGAGTACTCATTTTCCCTAGCTAACTATGCCTGAGATATACAAACAAGATCAAGCTCTAATACCACAACTGACGTGTATCAAAGTACTCCTTTTCCTCAGCTTACTCGGCCTGAGATATACAGACAAGATCAAGCTCTGATACGACAACTGACGTCGACCCTCGAAATACTGAAACCCGGTATTTTGAATCCCCGAAGTACTCTTCCTTTTGGGACTTTCCCCGAAATCTTGGATTACTACCACGTGTCCTCCCTCAGATGGATGGTCCTCGTCGTTTTGCGATTTCCCAACTTATGAACTCTTGTGACACAATCTCCTCTGTCAACTCGAATCCATGGTAATCAAAATCCCGATGGACTCTCAATCACCGCCATGTGTCCTCCACGGATGGACGGTCCAGATCGTTTTGAGACTTCACCAGGTGCGAAGTCGAAAGAAAAATATTCTTCCTCTGTGTTTCCTGGTGTTCGATTCCTCGAAGTGGGCGATCTCACGACACGTGTCCTCCCTTAGATGGACAACTACAATCTTTTCACTAATTCGGGACTTTCACCGTGGAGTGTCCTAACCTTCGTCAACAAGAACTCCAAAATCCCAAAGTCTGAAATCCCGATGTGCTCACTCTTTCGGGACCTTTCCGGATTCTCATCTTTGTGCGTGAGAGTTAAAACTCATGTATCTCTCGACAGATCTGACGGATGTCAACTATTCTGAGCAAGATCCAATGGCTTAGAATCTCTTATGCCCTGCTCGCTCCTCCACTACTCCCTGGACGTGGAAACTTCAATGAACCAAATCTCTTTCTCGGCCTGATTCGACGGGAGTTGTGCTCCTCCTGAGCATGCGCATTCTTCCTGAACTTGAAATAATTCTCCAAGTGTCCAAATGCCTCGACCTTTTCTCCTTCCCTCCGCGAACTCTACAACTTTGAGTCTTGTCCACGTTCTCAATGACGTTGTTCCTCCTGAGATTTTGGGACTCTAAACTCTCCAAAGAGTTCCCCTGCCTCTGCGATCTTTGTCGCTGTGACCTTTGCACAAAGGCACTTTTCCTCTTGAGCTTCTCCTTTCGAATCCTCAAAGGATTCTTTGACCTCTACATTCCTTGCAAAGTCTTTGCACACACGAAGGTTCTATCTCTTCTGAGCTTTTCCTATAGCTTCAACCTCTAAGGAATTTATCCTTTTTCTTCTCCTTCAGATGGAGAATCTGATGCCCTCTTGTCACTTCTTTTTCTCAAGCAACTCCTTGCTGAGTCTGCAGGGTGTTCAACAACCCTTTGAAGATCCTTCTCCTTGGACTCTTCTTCAAATCCAGAACTCAAAGAGTTCTTCCTATGCTCTTTGGGATCTACTCAATGCCCTCCTGGAAGAGTGTCTATAATCCTCAGTGATTCTAACTTCTGTCAAACTCACAACAGAGTTCTTCCTCAGCACTCTGTGTCTGTACTCAATGCCCTCCTGATAGATCCTTACATAACTCCTCAGAGATTCTATCTCCTTACTGTGTCTTCCTCTACACAGTCTTTCCACCAAGGTGTTCAACAACCTTGAGGTCTTCCTCTGAGCTAATGATTTAAGCTACTATGCTCTCCTGGCACGCCTTTGTCTGAACCCACAGAATTAAGAAATGCACTCTCTGTGCATGGCTATCAGAACCCACAATGTTCTGTCACACCCTCCTAGTGTGAAGCCTCAAAGACCTCTAACCCTGAAATCAAAAAACCCCTGCAAATGCATACCTACAACATACATCTACAACATAAAATGAATACTCAAAGACATTCACACAACACAGACAATATGCAGGAAAAACTGCTCTGGTTTGTATTAATAAAATGCCTCTTTACAAAGGTGTTCTGAGCACAGACTGTAACAAGGTCTTACTCTCCTCAATTCTCTCTTCTCTTCTCACGTAGATTCTAACAACTCTCTCTACAAAAGAGATTCAAAGATATTTTACATGAGGGGGCTCTTCGAGCTCTTCCCTCCAATCTACCTACTCTATTCAATTACATTGAATGGGCTGTCTAGTCCAGAATCGAATCTAGATTTCATCCTTACAAACATTCAAGGCTCCCTACAATTATGCCCGTGCAAAGCGAGGATTTATGGCTCAACAACCTTACATCCATTTCAAGTTTGAAATGAGGGTTGTGCCTCTCTTCATTGAATGCGTGCGCTGACATGGAATGGTTGGCTGGCTGATTGACGTGGAGAGATGCTCCTACATCAACTTGTCCATTTTCCTTGAGATAATAAGGGGAAGAATGATCGTTCCTAAACCCTCATTTTAATGCTAACTATTTCATCATCTCATTCTGAAAGTGACTACCATGATTAGTGACAATATCTCTTGGGATTATGAACTAGGATATAATTTCGTTGAATATGAAGAATGTTGCAGTCTTACCATTGGATTTAACGGTAGGCATGGCCTCTGCACATTTATTAAAGTAATCCATGGCCACAATAATATGTTGATGCCCCCTAGTTGAAGCTGGGTTACAGACCATAAAATATACCCCCTACTTGGTGAAGGGATCAACGGTGACGACTGGGTGAAGAGAGGTTGGGTGCGAGGACATTTTCCAATCAAAAACCTAGAAGGGGTGACACTTCTTGACTGCTTCAACACAATATTTAAAAATTGACGACCAAAAATAACCGGCTCGCAATATTTTTTGGGCTGTCGCAAGCCTAGATAAATGACCACCACAAGCCACACTGTGACAGTCATTGAGAACAGACTAGGTTCCTCTTGAGTCAAGCAATGGCATAGAATATTATCTACTCCTTGACAATACAAAGTGTCACCGATGATAAGGTAGTTTTTAGCCCGATGATGTATACATCATCGATCATATCTCGACAGATGGGGTTTCTTAAAGGTTTGAATATAAATTATAATGTCTCCATACCAGGGGTATGAATATGTGTTCATCTGCGAATGAATTGTCATGAAACATTTCCTCATATAGTCGACGGAAGTCCGATATCAACTCGACAAAAACTAGCAATTTCTTATACTTAGTCGAAGCGAAATCGAGAACAAATTCTTGCAAAATAAAAATCCACTTATTTGATTTCCCCCATATGATATGCCTGGTGAGTATGTATTGAAATGTATTGATATACACAACTACGCTAGTTTTTAAAAGTAATATATAATGTCCTAACCTTTGAACCACATGTACGATGACCAAGGATAGTTTCTCTACATGAGAGTATTTAAGTTGAGGACGGACTATGTTTCTAATGATATAGTAGAAAATGTTCTCATGGAGCTCATCATCCTCCTAAACCAAGATTGTACCAATCATCCCTTTGGACATGATGATATCAAGAAAATAGTCTCTATTGTAGTCTGGAGGCTTTAGCAGAGGTGCTAATACCAAATCTTTCTTAAGAGCATCAAAGGATTCCTAGGATCGGTCATCCCATATAAATTGAGTATCCTTCTTCAAAAGATGCATGAAACCCTTAGTTAAATTAGCATAGTTTACTATTAACTGACGCAGGAAATTAGTCTTCCCCTGGAAACCTTGAATTTGTAGAATGTTGCGTGGGGGAGGAAATCAAAGTATTTCCTCAACCTTCATAGGATCTACCATTATCCCATGCTCAGACACTAAGAATCCTAAAATATGGTCATACCTAACAAAGAATATGCACTTGTGAGGGTTCAAGTGAATGCGATAGTAATGACATCTCTCAAATACTAATCGAAGGTGAGCGGAGTGATCTACTCACTTGCGAGAGTGAGCAACAAGATCATCTAGGTAAGCTTCAAAAATATTCTTGAGATCGCAAAAATCAAAGGTCATGGCACGTTGGATGGTTTCTCCATCGTTTTTAAGGTTGAAAGGCATTTTCCAATATGAAAAAGTACACCAAGGAAAAATAAATGTTGTCTTATGTTGATGCTCATGTTTGATTTGAATTTGATTATACCCTGAAAATCTATCCATAAAATAAAAGACTTTTCTTCCCACGCACTCGTCAAGAATTTGGTCAATGAAAGGAGCTGGGAAGTTATCTTGAGGACAAGCCTTGTTTAGGTCTCGATAATACATACATACGAGGATGGTTCCTTGTTTTTTATTTATGGGAATGAGGTTCAACACCCATTCAATCAAGGGAACTAGGTAGATGAAGCTAGCATTAAGTAGATTCTCTACCTCTTCCTTAATAATAGGGGCCTTCCTAGGATTAACAACTATAAGACGTTTTCTAACAAGTCTAGCATCTAGATAGGTTTTAATATCATTTTCTATAATGATAGGGTTGATCCCTAACATCTCTTCATATGACCAAGAGAATACATCATGAAACTCTTAGAAGAGATCGATGTAGATATGAATTTCTTTAGGTGAACAATACACACTAATATATACGTTCTCAATTTTCCCAATAATACAAGAGATTTCGATCGTGATGGTAGGAGAAATGTTTTCCATGTTTCCTTCGACATACATAACATGTGTATCTAATGGAACCATAGCGTGGCCGACCATATCAATCAAGGTAGATCTAAATTCATCATGTTCGATATTAACAATCTCTTGGATGAAATAATAGGGATGATGCATATTTTCCCAAGGCATATAAGGACCATACATGGACTCTAAGATGGCTTAATTTGAAGGTAAAGTATCGCTAAGGAAATCCTACGAACAAGATAATTGGACAACTCATACGGGCTCTAGAATAGGATCCACCTCCTCCGTCCACGAGGAGGAGGGATCTGGGTCAGCAATAGCATCAAGAATAGACTAATATGCGACCTTTTCCATTGATAGTGGCATTTACATGCCAATGTGAAACTGACCTTCGTACAACATAGTCGGGGAAGGTAGGGTCCAAGGGTCATTGAAATACGAAGTACGGAAAGGAATAGACCTCATCGATGATGAAGACTCACTAGAAATGGCATGAATGTGGTGAATTAGTGCCATGAAATCAAGGCTACCCATAAAAGAGAAATACATTATGACACCAACATTCTCAGTTTCCATATAAGAATTGTTGATCATAGGGACCGAAGGTCCAACTGATGAATTAGGAATAGCATGCACAAAGGATAAATGATCAATTGTCACTATTTTCCCTTCAGGAAGGAAACATAAAGTGAAAAAAATGGATGACACGATGACTATCATGGCATAAGTCCAGTTACACCCTAGTAGTAAATTATAGTTGAGGGGTGTATCAACCACCTTGACATCAAACCCCACTACCTTCCCACCTAACTGGACCAAAAAAGTGGAAACAATTTCATGGGGTCGAAATAAATGCCCATCAAATGTTGTCAACATAGGCATAGATTGGGATAGAGTGAGAGAGCCAATGGATTTCCAATAGGTTAGGGGCATCACACACGTCACAACACCTTCATCAATTACAATTTGTTTAATGGTAATTTTCATGTACTCCACATGAATTTGAAAGGCCACATGGTAAGGTAAGCGAGACCTAACATCTGTGACATCAAACATAATAACCTTACATCCACACAGGTCTCGATCTCCTAATGCATATAACAAGGTGTTCCTGTTAAGAACCAAAACCTTAGGAAAAGTACTCAACGCCTTGAAAAAGAGATAATTTCAGATAATAAGCCTCTTCGAGGGGGCAACCTCCTTTTACCCCACTTAAATGTTCAAGTACAAGATGATTTAAAATGAAAATGTCTCCTTGGTATATATAGGAGACTAGGAGGTATAATTACAACTAATGGCCTAAAGCCGACATAAATAAAATAACATTACTAATATAATATGCCCCAATTAAGGGGTAATGAGCCAATATTAGGGCTTAACATGCCCCTCCCTTTGAGACAAGTGTTGTCTGCAACGCTTGAGTAACTCTGGATGCTTCTGTATAAAAGACTCATCTTCCCAAGTGGAATCTTTAGCCGGAAGTTTCCTCCATTTAATGAGATACTCTGAAATGGATCTATTCCACAGCTGGCGAATTCTTGTGTTAGTGATGGCTTCAGGCTCCAATATGATTTTTCCTTCCTCGTCAAGTTTTGGCAATATAGTTTGAACTGGGATCTTGTCACCTATAACCT
>ML777938.1:314864-343099 GCA_009831015.1 Picea engelmannii | reverse complement strand
TGGTGAATTTCAAAGATTGACATTTTGTCTACAAAACAACTTAGAGGCTAGTGTATGGTGTCGAGTGATTCAAGTTTGAGAAATTTTGACCACTTTCATTAAATGGTGTGTAATTATTTTCCATGGTGATTCAGTACACACTATTCTAAAGTACAAATTGAAGTATATCGATATTAATAGCTAATCGATAATAAAAAAAATATGTCAAAATGTCTTAGAAGAAATAATTGTGAGGATTATAGGTCACTGTAAATAAACATAACATAATCGAAAGGAGTAACTAAAATATAAAAATTTGACAACTTACTATTTGGTATGGTGTAGGTAAGACAATTACTTGTTAGGATAAGGATTTGTCACTATGAATGAAAATGAAAGGAATATTGCTCATTTAAGAGTGGCATTAGAGGTGAGGGGCAATGGAAAATCTTATTTCCCTTGCTATGATTGCATAGGATTGCAAAGAAAAAAAAATTTAAGAACAACAATTGAAATACATTGTAGGGAGAAGGGGCACGCCGAAGGGGGTTATGATTATCGTCCCTTGGTAAGATGATTCAATATTTAATGTATTCTCTGTAATAATCATCATGTCATGAATTTTAGTAATATTTCTTATCGGGATTTTTATATTTTCTATACACACTAACTTTTATACGTTGTTTTTAAATATATAGACGATGCCCCCAAAATGTTGACCTCCAAAGAGTTATTTTCCAAGTACTAGCAAAAATACTCCTTTACAGGGTGATGAACTTCGAGATTAGAATATTGAAGCTGTTGATCAAGTTATTAATGATGATGTGGATGGAGATAATGTTAGTGATTCAAATCAAGAATATGAGATACATAGATTGATCCAAGACACATTTGCTCCAATGGATGAGGACAACCAGGATGATATTCATGATGTTGATCCTCTACTCGAGAAGTCACGTCAACCTCTTTATGAAGGCTCAAATTTTTTTTTTTTATCTACTATATTGTTGTTGGTGAACTTGAAGGTTTTGAATTCTTTATCAAACACATGCCTCACATAGATAATAAGGCATTTAATTTGTTAATTATTTATGCCTGCATGTTCACAAATACTTAAAAGGTTATTTTTTCCTATATTGCTATTTTTTTCTAATTTGTAAATTAGTACGGCTGCAATATTGATGATTAATATTGTTTACATTGACTTATTGTTTTGAATTTTGTATATTTTTAGGTGAATTTCTATTACCGATGTCAAATATTTTTCCATGCACATATCGGGAAATATTCGTGATTATGAAATAAATTGGAATGGACTATCAGGCTATTGATGCATGTCCTAATGATCATATCATATACTATGGACAATATGCATTAGAAAATGAATGCCCACAATGACAAATAAGTATATATCGAACCGATAAAGTGTCAAAGAAGGTGCCTCGCAAATTTCTTTGTTATAGTCTGATAATTCCAGGTTTCCAGTGATTGTTCAGGTGCCAAAGTATAACACAGTTTATGGATTTCCATGTAAATAAAATAAGTCGAGATGATGTGCTTAAAATTCCTAAAAATGGTTCTGCATTGAAGTACATCGAAGAAAAGTGGCCAATTTTTAAAGAAGAACCTCATAATGTTAGACTTTCATTGACAGCTGATGGTGTCAATCCATTTGGAGAGCTTCATTCTACGTACTCAGTGTGGCATGTTTTTGTTATAAAAAATAACCTTCCTCCTTGGATGTCGATCAAGAGAGAGCACACAATGTTGGCAATGATTGTTTCAGGTATTTAATTATCTTTTATTTGCTTTAAAGTATGACGAAATATTTCATTTCTTTGTTTTGTGCATGGTAATTATTTCTTTTATATATAACAACATCTAGATAAGTATAATTAATCATGTGATGTGTTGAACCAATTAGGTAGGCACCAGGTTAAAGATACGAAGGTATATATTGAGCCTCTTATCGATGAGTTTTTGAAGATATGGGCTGGCGTCACTATGTATGACATCTCTGGACCAATAGGGCAAAAATGATTTCATTTCCATGGAATACCATCATGAAAAATTCATGATGATCACGGGGTAACACATTTTTGTGGTATATTGTTACTTTATTTTGTGATTTAATATTATATATATTTATTCAAAATATCATGCATTATTTTAAATTGTAACTCTAATTTGATGCTACATTAATTCATATATCTTATAGGTCTTCAAACAAAGGGTAAATTTGCATGCCCAGTTTATGGTCCGAGTATAAAATCTCGTCGTTCAAGGAGTTTAGGAAAGGAAGTTTTTGATGAGTATAGACACTTTTTGCCTAAGAACCATAGTTATCAAACTACAGACAAAGAAAAATTCAATGGTAAAGAATAAAATGGAAAAAAACTACGAATAATGACACCTCGCCTATGGAAGTTGGAATATATTAGAAATTGTCAAGGTACACAAATTATTTATGTATGACATATTATATAAATCTTTGGTTAATCTCATTAGTATTAATTTCATTTTGTTTGATTAATTAGTGTTAATTTCAATTTGTTGATGTTTCATGATTTTCGTTAAGGCACGAATGGGCTTCCACGAGGAATGAAAAGTTACCCGATGTAATTCAGTAGATTTCCATACTACGAGCACCTACAAATAGTTCATATGTTTGATACAATGCATATCGGGAAGAACATAACAGAATTTTTATGGCGAATATTTGTTGGAAGGACTGACAAAGAGAGATTTGGAAGCATTTTTTGTGACATCCAGGAAGCTAATCATGCATTTCAAAGTGTTATTATTAATTCTAATGCTGATGGTCGTGAAAAACGTACTAGTCTTCCTTGGTTATTGACAGAGAAATATAACAATATTGTAAAAGAGGTGATTTGAAAAATTAGGTTTCGACAAGGTTTTTGTCAAACATACAAAATATATTAACGAAAAAAGTGATTTTGGTGGGGTTAAAACACATGACTCACATACATTCATTAAGGTAATTAGTAGGTTATAATATATTTCCTTATTGCTACGCATTTTTTGGAAACAAATAATAATTATTTGTTTTTTGTTACAGTATGTTCTACCTTTATCTCTCCCAGATGACTTTGACAACAACATAAAACAAATTATTTATGTACTTGGCAAATACATGAGGTAAGTATTGTTTTATAAGGAAAATGTACTTCTTATGTGATTTGTAGCAAAACTTATTGACATATTATGTATTTGCAAATTTATGTATGCCTTGATATTATTTTATTGCATCGAAATTTGTAGGTGGCTATCATCAAAACAAATCCATAAAGAAGATATAAGGTATTGGAAGAGAGAAATTCCCCGACTAATGTGTCAAATGCAACAATATCTACCTCCAGCCATTTTCAATGCACAAGAACACTACCTCATACACCAAGTTGAGGAGATTGAATTATGTGGACCAGTACACACAAGGTCGATGTGGATGGTGGAGAGGCAGTTGAAATCACTGAAGGGTTTTGTTAGACAAAGAGCACATCCAGAGGGTTGTATGGTTGAGCGATATATGGTATATCAATGCATGATGTATATTACTCAATATCTACCTAACCTAGTAGAAAATATGAATGTGCCTCACATTTGGCATCTCGACTCCATCATCAAATTTGAAGGGGAGGTCCTATTGGGGAAAGGTAAAATGAGGACTATGAAAGGTAATTATTAGATGTTGACGTAGATTTGATATATTACACATTTATTTTTCCAAATTTATTTTATCATACTGATTTTTTACATGTTGTGTTCCTGCATATTGAAATATATTAAATTATTCCTTTATTAACAATAGATAATTAATGATATTAAATTTTTATTTTATCATATAGTTGCTCGAGAGTGGGATGCTTTACATGTATACATTGCAAACAACCTTGATTAGATGGAGCATTGGATAGAATATACTAAAGAATACTATGGTAGGTTATCATGGGAAGGGGTGAGTAAGATTATTAAAACGTCGCATCATCATCGAGATCAATTTCCTGATCTTACATCAAGGGAAGTTAATTTAGCCTTTGGTTTAAAAGATAAACAGGCAAGTAAATGTTTTACCCACATTTTCCTAGTTATTTCCCAATTTTTCAATGTATTTGGTTTGTTTAATTTTTGAAATATATATTTTCTAAGTCCTATATGAGGTTTATTAATTGCCAATGCATTTTTTACTTGTTGTCCATGTTGCAGTTGAAACATCACAAGGCTATGTGGTGTAATGGTCATAAATTTCATATCAAAATGTTGAATGATAAGATCAAAACCTCAGATTGTGGGATAACTGAAGTGTTTAAGGTCACCATCATTTCCTCTAGAAGTGACATAAATCCAGAAGAAACTAAGAATAGTTACTATGGGAATTTGGAGGATATAATTGAGTGTTATTTTAATTCCTTTAAAATAGTTTTGTTTGAGGTTAAATGGTACAGGCTACGGATGCATGAACGTGATCCTCAAAGAAATGTTATTGAGCATGATAATGGATTTACCATGGTAATACAAGGGAATTTGAACTGGGTACAAACCCTTATGTTCTTCAAAGTCAATGTGAGCAAGTATTTTACTCAGAGGTACCTGGTAAAGAAGGTTGGTCATACGTTGTTAGATATGATCCAAGAGGAATACCAGTAAAGTATAATCATGTAGCTGAGGATGAAGATAATAATGAGGAATAAGATCATGATTATGCATATTAGGAGCAGGTGGCTCATGTAGTCGATGTGTTAGATGAAGAAGTTGAAGAAGTTGATCATCCAAATGTAGGAGACGATGATCTCATTGACGATATCGATAACTATATTAGCTAAAATGACATTGATGATGATGTTGATATGAATGAGCCTTTCACCAATATTGATTCTGAACGAGATCCTAATATAGATGTTGAGCTAGATGAAGAAGAAGATGACTGATATTTAATTGTTGAAAAGAAGAGGTATGTGTTTATATCTTTTATATGCTCTATATATGTTTTTGTTTTGTATAATATAGTATATGATAAATTTTATTTATAATTTCAGGTTAGGTACTATGGGGAAATTGAGAATGATGTTAGGGGGGCGGGGGGGTGGCATAATTAGAGCTTCCACCTTCACGTGGTTGCCCCTATTTAGTAGAGAATGAACTATTATCAAAACCAAGACGAGATATGTGTGAGTGCTCCTAATCATACAAATGATGTAGGTATGTTATCCCAATGAATGGATGCATTGTTGTTGACATGGAATGGGACAACACATGTACCTTCTTAATTTTCTTCCTTCACTTGATGTGGGCCTGGTCATTCCTAGCCTTGAATTGAAAGTTACCCCTAGTCTTAGTCATCACCCTTCATGACACTTGTCACCAAATGATCATTAGATCACAAGGTTGGAGCCATATGGGAATTGGGATGAGGATTTATAACCCTCCAGTAACAAGAGACACTAATTGAACTTTGACTAGATTGAAAGGTGTGTGCAATTGAAAATACAAACAACCCAAAACTAAAAGGGATAAATATACATATTGTCAATGAGAGGTGATATGGCTGTGGTGTGTAGGAAGAGGCCTAGAACCTTAAAAATTGTCATTATCCAAATATTTTATTCAAATTTTACAAGGAGCCATAACCATCCACCATTTTAACTAGACACAGGAAACAATGACCTGTGAATGGGGCCAACGTTGAAATTTTTTCAAGTTGTTTCTGTATGCATTGAAAATTGACATGGATAGGCTATTCACATGCCTTAACGATATGGAGGGTTTTTCTGGACTCAAATTTGACTCTCACACCCACTTTTTTCCATCATCAATTCATCATGTAAACCATAAACCTTAATTTAGTGGAGTCATCGATTTGTCGGGTTTTAGTGTTCCTAATGAATGGATGCATTGTTGTTGACATGGAATGGGAAAACACATGTACCTTATTAATTTTCTTCCTTCATTTGATGTGGGCCTAGTCATTCCTAGCCTTGAATTGAAAGTTACCCCTAGTCTTAGTCATCACCCTTCATGACACTTGTCACCAAACGATCATTAGATCACAAGGTTGGAGGCATATGGGAATTGTGATGAGGCTTTATAACCCTACAGTAACAAGATACATTAATTGAACTTTGACTAGGTTGAAAGTTGCATGCAATTGAAAATACAAATAACCCAAAACTAAAAGGGATCAATACACAGACTGTCAATGAGAGGTGATCTAGTCATTGTGTGTAGGAAGAGGCCTAACACCTTCAAAATTATCATTCTCCAAATATTTTATTCAAATTTTATAAGGAAATTGTACTAAGACTAGACACGAGCAACAATGACTTATGAATGGGGCCAACGTTGAATTTTTTTCAAATTGTTTTTGTATGCATTGAAATTTGACATGGATAGACTATTCACATACCTTAAAGATATGGGAGGGTTTCTGGACTCAAATTTGACTTACACACCCACTTTCTTCCATCACCAATTCATCATGTAAACCATAAACCCTAATTTAGTGGAGTCATCGATTTGTCGGGTTTTAGTGTTCCCAGTGAATGGATGGGTTGTTGTTGACATCGAATGGGACAACACATGTACCTTATTAATTTTCTTCCTTCACTTGATATGGGCCTGGTCATTCCTAGCCTTGAATTGATGGTATTGAAGAAAAAAGGATTGAAGTTCTCAATCTTGTTCTTCTGGAGGGATTGAAGAAGGAAGCAGTGGACCCATTAATTAGAATAGAGAATGATATTGAATTTAAACATAATTTGACCCAACTAACCACTGGAAGATTGAAACCAACATGTATGAGCAATAATATTAAATATAACCATGAAACCTTACTGTATTCCTTTGATAGATCTAAATTTATAACAAAGGCTTCCATTTTCTTTGTCTTGGTAGAATGGAAAGTTTCTTATGCCAACCCCCACAATATAAGGAATGTGTCTCCCATTCAAGAAGCCAAACTATTCAAAATAAATGGCTTTGGATAGATTATGATTTATCGTCCTTCCAGTTACTTTTGATATGTTTTTATAAATATAATTGCGTAATGATATTGGCTTGAAATATTAAAAAATGTATGGATCATATTTTTTAGGGATCAAACATAGAAAGGTAGAATTTCAAAACCTAAGACTTTTCCAGAGCTCCTAGATTAATTTGGAATGGCTAGCACATCCTCTTCAATGAGCTCATATAGCCCCATATAATATAAAACTATATAGTCCAATGATTAGGACTAGGTATTTTCCCTCATCGAAAAGAGTATACATTGTCATTTAAATTCTCCTTTGTCACAAATGTCCATTAACTATTTATTTTGAATTCCTTCCATAAAAATTGGAAAAAACAAGCAAATTGTCACTATGTTTGCAATGTTGACTAATTCTAGACCCTTAAATACATATTGGAAATGAGTTGTCCCCACCTATGATATTTCTTGGAATCTCTACAGTCTAGCCCCTACTAGATTTTGAATGCCCCATATGCTATTCATTCTTTTCCTCATGTTGGAATAATTATGGGAAAAATAAAGTATTCTCATATGCATTTTCTATCCACAAGGCCATGCTCTTAAGTCTCCATTGAGTGCATTCCCAATTCATTAGAGCCCTTGTTTAATCCTCCATCCTCCATCCTATTCAAAGAAACAACCAAAAGAGAAAGGAACTACGCTTGTACTTCAGACAACTCCAATTGCATCCGTACTATCGAAAACTAGAACCACTAGACTACACAATCAAGGTTCCTCCTCTTCTCATCCAACTTTGAAGCAGATTCAACATAGATACACTATAATTTTGGATTTTTTGAGATATAATAGGTAATGAATTTCTCTAATACAATGATTATATCACTAATAGAATATATTACATTAATTAAGTGGTAATAAGAGTTTAATAAAATTTCAATCCATTTACAAGTTACTGCTAATTATGATTTTATACTCGCAAAGAATTCCTAGAAGACAAGGCTGCATAGGTATCTAGTTATAGAAAAAGTTGAAAGGTTCTATTGCATTAAGTCTTCTCTCTATTAAGAGACAACTAAAAGAACTTAAAAAAAATTCTTGTGGAGGATACCATTAAATATTATATCACAAACATCTAATAATACATCACACTCTACTTCATCAATGAAATGAGATGATATTCCAAATTGGAACTTGCCTTGTTTTGTGACTGGTAGTTTAGTGTCGTTGTGGAAGCATACCGATGGATATGGTTATGCAATTTTATGAGTCTTTCACCCTATTTTCTACACCAACATGTTGGATTGTATTATAAACCAATGTATATGAGGGTTTCCAACAAAGGGAATCATTGTCTAATACTATCACATCATCCCCTTAAACACAGAAGGTCTTAACCAAGTTGCATTTCCTAATTTTTTTTTTTTTGAAATGTGAACATCGAGATGAGGAACATTATTACTAAGTATTCACTCTCATTATATACTTCTATGCATTCATACTAATAATAACTAGAATATTCAACATTCATCGTTACAATGAGAGTTCATTTAGCACAAAATGCAATTGAATAAGCATGAAATTCACATCATCCATATAAACAACAAGTTGGAACACAAATACAACATGGTGCATGCTTCCATTATATTTAATCACCAAAACATATATCATTGTGCTCATGCATTAGATCTACCCACTACAAGTACTAAATTAGTGGGCATGCATTAGATCTAGATTCAGTAATTAGTGGGCATAAAATTGACATATATTTGTGTCAACATTTGAGAGTGTAAGGGAGCACATGGCCAAAGGAGGGTTATTGTGCACCCATCAAGAAAGAGTCCTCTACGCATGCGAACAAAACCCATTAGTAATCATATCATTGTTCATGCGACCAAGGGGAGGATATCACTACGCAACAAAATGAGGGTGAGGAGATACACTACCAGAGAGGGGAGATAGACTGTGACTGCACATAGAGGATATAGTCTACGAGGGAGGAGATACACTGCTAGTGAGGATATAGTTTTCGAGGGAGAGAGATAGTTTGTGAGGATAAATTCACAAGAGATACATTGTTAGGGAGGAGATACAATGCTAGGGAGGAGATACACGAAGGAGATACACTGCGAGGGAACAGACAGGGCACTAAATCAAGGGCACGCGAGGGCACATGAGTGCACATGGAGGGAACTGAGTCGAGGGCACATGAGTGCACATGGAGGGAACTGAGTCAAGAGAACATGAGGGGCAGGGAGTGTTATTGGATAAATTGGTGAATGCAGACATAAAATGATCTCCTAAGATCCACCTAGATCTAGAACAAAACAAGAAAGGACATGATGCTTTCCCTAAGCTTTAATCATTGAGTTTACCATCAGACACAAGATGAATGACACACCTTTGAATATCGCTTCCTTATATATTTGTTGTCCCTAATCCACTTCAGTGCTCTTGTGATATTGGATCTGCAATGAAACAAACCAACCAAAGTGAAAGAAACAATAGTATACTCAATAAAATATTATACATGTGATCAAGGATTCATGTAATAAAATGAGAATGATTTTATGAGAAATAAACATGCCACTGTATTATATAATGTGGAATAAAGATACAACCATATGCCTTGATGTTCTTAGGTTCCTTCCAATAGTTCCTTGCTTCACACACACTTCTAATCCACAGATTTTGAGACTGTAGATTTGATATCCACTCACAATATACCTTGACAAAGAAAAGCTCAAAGCCAACATACAAGCTCCAAAATATCCAAGATACAAAACTCAATAACAAGCTAATCTAAATTTCTCCATGAGAGCTCCTCTCCTTTTATAAGCTGAAGAGGATAAGGTGAGGAGGTTAGGATGATCCCACTAAATCAAAGCAAGTAAGATCCAAACCATTTGTAGGCCACCTCACCATAGAAGCTTCTTCGTCTAGAAGTATCGAGAAGACGCTCGTTTTTCCCACGTACAAGAATTTCTATGCCCTAGCTATATTGCAGCCTGCGAAAACTCTGCAATTTGGATTTAGAGAAGGGTATGAAAAATCAGGCATCTCCGCACCCTAGGTATAGTGCATCCTACAAAAATCTTCCTTAATATGGTTTTTACAAAGGAAAATACAACTTCTTCTCTCAGGGAAAGTTCTTCTCCCTTCCTTCTTCAGGAATTCGGGCTATTGGTCCTTTTAAAGAAAAAGTATAGGTTTACATCATTAATGGTCATAAGGGTGAAGAAAATCATGTGTAACAGAGAGCCCCCCAAATTATGAATCTAGAATAGAGTGACAGCTAAAATACATTTTCGAGTGTGTGTAGGGAGCAAGGAACACGTCAGTCAGAAAACTACCAACAAACAAGGAAATACAGTACAATAATATATCATCATTGAGGTAGGCATTCCCATACTCAAAATACAAATGACTCAAATCATAAATGTCGACATGAAAAGATCCATTTCAAGTAATACATGTCATGGCCACCAAACATACACTGTGGATCCATGCCATTATGACTCAAATATGAGCATAGCCACCACAAATACACTGTGGATCTATGTGATAAAGCCTCAAATTTGAACATAGCCACGAGACATACAATATGGATCTATGCAACAGTACAATATGAATATACTCCAACGCAACCTGAATCTATCATAAAATATTCAGGGTCTTCATCTCCATCACTCTATAGTATGAATCTAACCATGCGAATACATGTGTTGAAGTCGAACATAGTAGAAACCACTTGATTACCAGTCATTAGTGTAAACCATTAACAAGTTCGAGGGAAATCACCATTAATGTTAATGACTCCCAAGGTACTTTGCTACAATGCAACAGGTGTGAATTAATGAGTTGAATTCAAACACTTGGCAAAATCTCTTGATCAAGGGTCAATAATGAAAACCCACTTTTGAAAGTGAGGAAACCTTCCATTGAGGCACGCAAGTTCCAAGGTACCAATTAGTTTCTAATTCTAATTCCTGGATAATTATTTGGAGTCGACAAGAAAAGACTCATCACAAAAGGGCCTTAATGTATCCCCCATCAATGACATGAAACATGTAACAAGATTTGAAGTAGATCAGAGTAACCAGTGATTCAGGACTGACTCAGGGATGACCGAAAAAATAGAAGGCTTAAGGACTACAAAAATGGATTAGGGATGGTTGGTACTTAGCCCCCATATTAAGAAGCTAGCGGCTTAACTTCATCATGAATTCCAAAGGCTAGAAGAAATTCCCCCCAAGCTGTGTTTCATCCAATGACACAAGCGGATGAGATGAATCTTCAAATACTATATGTAGGACTTGACCCAAATGGAGAGGGTGAAGTTGTTTAATTTTTTAACATGAGAAGAAATATGCTCATGATTCAAGGTATAACCTCCAAACCACTATTTCATTTTTTAACGCGCTTGACACATGAGAAGAACTATGCTCATGACTCAAGGTATAACCTCCAGACCACTGTTTCATTTTTTAACGAGCTTGACATAGAAACGAGAACTATGCTCGTAAGCTCTGTTTCATTTTTTAACGAGGTTGCTTGTTGGAAAATGGGTAGACCCAGGGTTCAACGCTTCAACAACACACCAACAAAACCCTAACTACCATCCCTTTCGGGAACACCTGCGAAGAAGATGAAGTCTCACCTGAGGTAGAGGCAGGGGTGGTTGCAGGACTCAGATGTTTGCAACCTAGTTGGGACACATATCTGTGATTACAATACCTTAACAGAGAATTTAGCAGTTATCATTCCTTAGTATCTAGCCTTTGTTTACAATGCAGATAAACCCTAATTACATAGCAGCGTAGTACTCAACAAGATCCAACACATTCAATCACTAAGCACATCAAAATACACCAGATATGGTACTCATTCACATCACCAAGAACTAAGCTATCGTATCAAATACATTTAAACATACATTATTGTACTAAGCATAAATCATATGTGTAATAAAACAACCATAATGCACAAAGAAACCAAAACATAGGATATACGTGGTTCACCCCCAGCCTCGGGCTATGTCCACCAACTCTTCTTCTCTTTATTGCCTTATGTCAATCATCTATATGCACAGATCCACAAAATCCTACTCTGAATACAACAGGAGATCTGTGCGCACTCTGCCAGATCCTCCTTCCTCGAGATAGGTTACAGCATAAATCCCTCTTACAATATTCAAAAGATTCTTACATCTACTTACACTTAGCTCTGCTAGTGTCCAACACAACATGCACAAAGAATTTATAACTATCACCTGCACTTAGCACAACATCGCACATATGCACATATTGTCTCTTCTTACATTTACTAGACATCTATTTATACATTAAAAGAGGGCCTAGACATGGGTAAAACCATGGGCCAACATCCACATACCCATTACATAAGCCCAAAACCCAAAAATCCCTAAAAGCGGGTTGAGATCTTGTGATCTCCACTTTGACTTGCGCTCCACCTTCGATAGCCTATCGAAGTCCCAAAAGTGGATCAAAAGTGACCAAGGATATTCAAAACTTATTCAAGGGCCAACAGGCCCCCAACACTCACCTGTGACTTGTCCAGAGTCACTCTGATCTGGGTAGCTCTATCAAAAATGCCTCAAGCTTGGCTCGAGTTGCTTCGACCTACTATTGAGAAATGCACTATTCCTGGGGCCTTTTCATCCTCTCAACTACTAACAGGAGTTTCAATTGTGCCTATACTATCACTTCTTGCTTCTTTGTCTCCTGGAACTGTGACTCCAATGTATTAAGTTGAGGGTCATCAGTAATTCTCTCATAAGTCTACATACTTCTATTGCTAAGTTGTTTACATTCCAAATCTAATGCTATGATCCTCTCAACTACGCTCTGGGCAGTGGCTTCTCTTTGGTTTCGCACGTCTTTCGGAGTACTTGGTACTATTTGTCGCTCTAGATATGTTATTCTCTATTGAAGTTGTTGGATGTCTTCAACAAGCTTTTCTACTTTGTGCTCCACTGGGTCTTCCTCCTGTTTCTCTAAGCCCATCACAGAGTGAAGTGCTCTGTTGACTGCTTGTTTTACTCCAACCTACTCCGTGAGCAATTGTTCCTTTTCTTGCAGGATTTGTGCTCTCTCCTCTTCGAACTTTGTTTGTAGGTCATCCTTTTCTTGTTGTGCAACTATGCGTTTCTCTATCACTTTCACTTGTGCTTTCTTAAGGGCCACTTTGGCCTATTCTTTTTCTTCCTGTGGGTGATGAAGGTGAGCTTCGGTTGCATCATCTATTCTGTGGAGCTGGGTAGGCTCATTTCCCAACTCCGGTTCTTCTGATGGTGGGCGCGGAGTGGACACTACGTGGTTGGAGGGAAGGGCTTGTTGTACCCCTCTCAACTCTACTTCAAGCCTTTCATACATGGTCTCTTGCTTGGCTTCATTTCTCTACAAAATATATTCTTAGGCATCTAATACAATTGCGATGATGAAGTCGAAGTCATCGAGCATGAGCACAGTCTACAGCTTGGTCTTACTATCTTTTGACTTCTTCCGCGATGTGGGTTTTGTGGGAGAAACCTTTATTTTGTTAGACGACTCTGAGTCATTGGGGGGATTCTATGGAGGTGTTAATTCACCTTTCTTTTGCTTATCTTCTTCTCCATTGTTCTATTTTTTTTCTACTTCATCATCACCTCCTCTGCTAGGTGATTCTGAAGCAATCTCTTCTGATGCGTTGTTCAACTTCTATACCTCTTCTATCTTATTCCTTCTACTAGTTCCAGGTGTATCGTACCCTTTGCGAGTGACCACCGAGCTTCTGATTAGTTCAGGGTCGGACAGTTCTATGGGGTCAACCGGGATAAGGAGCTCTGCAGGCCATTCCTTAGATATTTCTTCTAGGTCCTCCTCTATGAGTTTGTAGTAATTATGTAGTACTTCTTTGTGTTCGTGTCCACACGCAGTGATATAGATAAAATGTCTGTCTGCATGGAAATTCACAAATGGCCTGAACCTATGCAGGGTGTTTAGTGTCATACGAGGGACAACCTCAATAGCCCTCTTTAACTGCAAGTAGTAGGTGTGGAATACCGCACTTGACTACCATTTTTTTCCATGTCGTTCAAATACTAGAGCGTCGTGAACTTCACAGCTAAGGGTTCATATGGCTCTATTTTAGGGAAGCTCACACCTTTCGACATCTCCCAAGCTATGAATGTGATGAGGATCAACAACCAACTAAAGTGGAACTCATAGCCCTGATCCTGAGCTTCGAATTAGTTTTGTTATAACTGGTTCACTGATTAGCTTTCCCAGTTCATTTGTATCCCCTCCACACATTTTCCTGTGAGGTCAACAATAAAMCCCTTCACCTACGTAGGTCTTTTCTTTCTTACTAGCTTACCAACAATCAACTAGCAAGTGAGGCACACTATGACATTCTAGATGGAGGCTACCTTGTAGCCTCACTTCCCCTTCTCCACATTTTCGTAGGTATATTTAATCTTYTACGCCAAGGTGTGGTTTACAGCCTTTCCAAGGTAAAAGTCTTGCAGGTCTGGTCACTGCATGCTCAATCTAGTGATCTGATGGATTAGCGTCGGATTTATGGTGATGCATATGTCTAGCCAAAAATAACTGCCATGGAAGCTCAACAACAGGATATTAATGCATGTGTTAACCTCCTGGTGCCTTCCAAAATGGGGTATCTTCATTATGTTCAGGATGGTGGACTGCGTGAGGTCCATATGCCATGGTTGGGGCATTATCCTCAACTTCTTCCCCTTCTTTCTAGTCAAATACATGTGAGGTGCGAGCATGCTAAAGTTATTGCGGTCTCCCAAGTTGAAGTCGTTGATCTTCAATGTCAGAATCTTATCCTGTTGAGGCTTGCCTGTGCATATCCCCTTTGGGAGGTATGCAGTAATCAAGGTGTATTCGAAGTCCCTGGGGACATTGTCACGATTCACTGCGTCGACCAGAGGCGGGATGTAGTTGGGAAGGATGTATGGGATTAAATTCATGTTTTCCAAGTCATCTCGATGCTTGGTTCTTTTCTCGTCCGCAGCTCAGGATGGTCCGGATCTATGAGTAGTCAACATGGAGGCTTGCACTCCTCTCGTTGATGAAGCTTGAATTCCAATGGACATCACTTTCTTAGCCATAAGTTCGATTAGAACTTCTTCAAAATAATTTTCTACGACGATGAGTTCGTTCGACATGCACACTCAAGATCGAAAAAATTAGGTTGATTAACAAACACTCAATGCAATGGAACAGGTGGTGAAGTCTCAGTAAACACACCACAACAATAATGATTTCTCTTAGATACAATTCGTGAAATTGTTCTCGGTGCAACAGTCGACAAAATAAGTAGACAACGATGTAACGGGTCCTCCAATGGAAAAGAAGCCTTCATCAATGTAGTTCTTTCCATTACGGTGCAATCCCAATGGTCTGATGGTGATATTTTTTATCATAACTGTTGTTTTAACCATTCAGGAATGACAATCTAATGATTATATTTCTCTACCATGGAGAAGTGCCAATCTGAGTTTCTCTGATATTCTAGAAAAGTTATAACTCTGGAGACCTTCTTTCTGTGAAGTCTTCTCTAGAACTTCCTGTAACTTCTCTAACTTTTCTTTCTTCTTGCTGAGATTTCTAGCCATCTTCCCTGTGATCTGCTTCTTGATATTCCTCTTTCCATTTTGATTCTTATCTCCTCTTGGCATAATAACTTCGCGATGTTGGTGGTATTTCCTAAGTTTCAAGAGAAATACTTCTTCTCTATCTGGGGTAGGTGCTCTACTCTCCTGTACAGACATGTCTTTCAAGTCTTCTTATGTTCTTTCAACTTTGACATCCAGATTTCTGGTCCTCGGTAGCTTCAACTGGTTTTATTGTTCTTTCAGTACGTGTGTTATTCTCTTAGACATGAAGTCTCTTAGTTCTTTATTTTTTTGTTTTGGAGCTTTCTCTTCTTTTCTTCGGGTCTGATCTTTCTCAATCAAGGTTTTTCCTAGTAACAAAGAAAATGGGGCGTTGTTCTCAATAAATTTAACAATCTCAAATTCTTCCTCTGTTGAAGTTCCATGAGCAGTCATAGATGTCTGGGTAAGTCTTCCACATAGGGTTATCATCTTTCCTCTAAATAATCCTATTCCTCCCAATGAAGGAATCATAGTAGACTTCCCCAAAATTTCTCATGTTCTTTCTGTCATGATATTCACTTGTGTTTCCTCATCCAGAAAACAGTCTATGTCGAAGTATCCAATTCTTGTTTCTATGCACTCTTTTTCTTTGAATATCTTTGATAAGTTGATATCTCTGTGGTCATTTAGGGTTTCTTTCATTTGTAGTAATACAGTCTCTGATTCTTTCTGGGGTTCTTCCATGCTCTCAGTTTCTTGGTCTTCCTTAGGGTTTTCTTATCTCATATTCATTCTTTCAACCTTAGCAATCATTCCAGGGAAATTCAAAAATTCATGGTCCATATATTTACAACAAAGACAACTAGGTTTTCTACCAGGGCATTCCTTAGAAAGATGCCCAACTCTTCTGCAACTATAACAAAGACTTAATCCTCTCTTTCTCCTAAATGATCCCCAACGTTTCTTGCACTGTGCACTAGGATCATGGTGGCTAACCTGCATAAACTTCTTCCTAGGATCCTGCATCCATTTGTTAGTCCAAAAATCCTTTCTATGCATAAGAATAACATATCTTTCACAATTTCTATCAGATCTACTCACATCAAATCTTCTTTCTTCTGACTGTGCCCTATTTTTCAGACTAGGACAAAATTTATCAAACATACCTATATCTATACTTTCAAAACAAAAATTTCCACTTATCTTACCTTTAACAGAGCACAAAGATTTCAGATCTTACCTCCTTTCTTCAGATCTACCTCCTTTCTTAGTACAGAACTTCGCAAGTCAAGTAGAGTAATGCATACTAGGGAAATATATGTACACATAGAGATTCCTCTTTTTCTCAGTTCCCAACAATCACAGTTTCAGGTCCTGGCAACAGAACAATTTGTTGGCACAGGGGTAGACCCAGGGTTCAATGCTTCAACAACACACCAAAAAAACCCTAACTACTGGCCCTTTCAACAACACCTGCGAAGCAAATGAAGTCTCACCTGAGGTATAGGCAGGGGTGGTTGCATGACACAGATGTCTTCAACCTGGCTGGGACATAGATCTATGATTACAATACCTTAATAGAGAATTTAGCAGTTATCATTCCTTAGTATCTATCCTTTGTTTACAGTGCAGATAAACCGTAATTACAGAGAAACACAGTATTCAACAAGATCCAACACATTCAAGAACTAAGAACATCAAAATAGACTAGATCTGGTACTCATTCACATCACCATGAACTAAGCTATCATATCGGATACATTTAAACATACATTATTGTACTAATCATAAATCATATGCGTAATAAAACAACCATAATCCACAAAGTAACCATAAAACATGATATATGTGGTTCACCCACAGCCTGGGGCTACATCCACAAACTCTTCTTCTCTTTATTTCCTTATGTCAATCATCTATATGCACAGAGCCACAATATCGTACTCCATATATGACATGATATCTATGCACACTCTGCCAGATCCTCCTTCCTCGAGCTAGGTTACAAAAAAAAACCCTCTTACAATATTCACAATATTATTACATCTACTTGCAGTTAGCTCTACCAGTGTCCAACATAACATGTACAAATAATTTATAACTATCACTTGCACTTAGCACAACATCGCACATATGCACATATTGTATATTCTTACATTTATTAGACATCTATTTATACATTACAAAAGGGTCTAGACATGGGTAAACCCATGGGCCGACATCCCCATACCTGTTACATAAGCCCAAACCCCCAAAATACCTAAAAGGGGGTTGATATCCTGCGATCTCTGCTTCAACTTGCGCTCCACCTTCGATAGCTTATCGAAGTCCCAAAAAGAGGTCAAAAGTGACCAAGGATCTTCAAAAATTGGTTGAGGGCCAACATTTCTATAGAGACGCGATAACTATCCTCAACTGGTTTCATTTTTTAACAAGCCTGAAATCATAAAACCATGCTCAAGCCTGGTTTCATTTTTAAATGATCTTGAAATTGGAAAACCATGCTCAAAGATACTCTTCTTGATCATGGCTTCCAAGAGGACAATGCTCCGGGAGGAAACTAGGTCAAGGGAAAAAACTCGGTCATGGCTTCCAAGAGATCTTCACTGGATGGAAGAGACACACTATGGAAGGACACCATGTCAAGGGTCGCAACAGGGGTAAAGAGATCAAGCTCTAAAAATCCTATCGAAGAGATCACCATGTCAACTACCGGATCTAAGTCATAAGAGACTAATCTTACAGTGAGAGACTCATCTTCATCATTAGTTGAAGGCATGGGAGACAATGCCACATAATTAACTTGTGATGGGGGTGATACCGTCTGCATATAAGAACCATTTAGGGAGGTCATCCAGTCAGGACCGATGGATGAAAGTTAATCAATAGTCACAATTATTCCATCATGAGGGAAATATATCACGCGAAAAAGAGTGGAAACAATAGCTTTCATGGCATAGACATAATCTCTCCCAAGGAGTAAAGAGAAATCAAAGGGGTCTTGGAATACCATAACTTCAATAAAGACAGGTTTCCCTACCAAAGTTACAGGAGACTAAGGAAGGGTCCCTAAAGGTTGACTGGTTCTTCTGTTAAAAGATAACAAATTCTGCGTAACCGATGCAAGCTAAGGACAACCCAAATCTTGCCAAGCAATACAGGACAAAATACCAACAGACACACCTTCATCTATCAACGCCCGAGGAACGTCCCGACCACAAACTTGTAATGTAATCTGGAAAGGAATGTGAGAGGGAAGAGAAGGTCTAGTTAGAACACCCCAATTAAAAAGGAAGGCCTCATTACTTGGAGGAGGTTCCACGGGAGAAGGAAGAATGCCCCCGGGAATGATAGATTTTGTATCAATGAGAAAAACATGGGCAATATCGAGTTTACTCTCTAGTGGGAGAGTAGGATCGACTGATAATGACATAAAATCGACTACTTGGGTTTCAATCTCCAAGGGAAGAATGGGATCAACAGGTGGAAATAGATCGATCACTTGGGTTTCACTCTCTGGTGGGAGAGTGGGATTGACCGAGGATGGGATCAGATCAACCACTTTGTCAACTGGTTCAACTAAGGACGTGACCAGATTGACTACATGATCAACTAGACTGATCGATGAATGAGTCGGATCGATCATTCCATCAACTACAGGTGGGTCGAGAGTAAGCTTGCGATAAGCAGTTGGAAGTTGGGGCTGTGAAACATTCATGTCTTCTAGTAATTTCAAGTCTTCATTCATATGAGGCCAAAGGTGAGTTAGATGACTCCCTTTGCATAACATACACGAGAACTTGACTCTACTTTTCTTCTTCCCAATGATATCTTGACTAGTTAATGAGAGGTCATCAACATGTTGTTCAGAGGTTGATGACATGGGTTGGCGAGGTTGTGTAGACCATGATTTTATAACCTTGGATAGACCAAGGAAATCCTTAAGAATATGGCTATCCTTACAAAGCCTACAAGGGTACTTGGGATTACGGGTTTTTTGGATGATATTGGCATCATCAACACTCCCAACACGATTAAGAGTAACTGGTTTCTTTCCAACATGTCTGACAGTGGTTGGAAATTTGGACCCTTGTTTATTTTTCTTCTTCTTATTCTTTTGTTTCTTCCTCTTCTTATCCATCGAGTTACTAGCTTTAGATATTTCACTCGACAAAGAAGATGAAATGGAAGAATACCTTACAAGTGAAGAAGGCAAAGAAGATATTACTGGTGAAGAAGGTGAAGGATCAACATGAGGTTGATTTTCTTGGGGGGAAGTTCTTATAAATGAATCATTAACTGCATTTGGGACTACCTGAGTGGAAAACAACCATACCAGTAATCCAATTGTGAGACCTGGAAGGCTCAAAGTAGTGATGTGAGGAGGACCAATGTTTCCATAAGAAGGAAAAAAAAAAATTCCCCTGGAGAAAAGGTTCCTTCATTGGTCATTCCGAGAACTGATGCCATTAAAAACAAAAATCCAACATAGAGTCCACTAGGGAAAACAAACAACATGCGCTAAAAATCTAGTAAGCAAGCAAGCGAACAAAACCTTCTCACAATGAGCACACTAGTTGGTGATTAAATCCAACATCGTAGGAACAAAGTAAGAAGGGGATGTGATAGAGTGGGTGGAAAAGTTTCGTTGATTACTTTCTTAATAGACTTACACCCTGGTGCAAGCTCCCACACATAATCGTGGGTATACCGTTAAAGGAGCCTGAGTGAGTTTGAACAACGTCGATTCCAAGTACCGTGAATACTTGCCCCTCCACATTCACCTCGTGTAAAGACCCTAAAGAGATAGGCCACTAAGGTTACCAACTACTACAGTGACGCCTGGGGAAATAGTTGACATTCTGATCCATGCACAAAAGCAGGGTATCTAGCCCAAAATCAACTCGAAAGGATTCCACTCATCATTGTGGGTATACCTTTCAAGCGACCCCCATAATACATGCAATCTCTACACAAATACCAACAAAACAGGGTGAGTAACTCTGCCAGTCTCAATGTGACCTCAGGTTTGACCCTTGTGTGAGATGGGCTTCCGAGGAAACAATGTAGCAAGTGGATTTCAACGCTCCCTAACTCAAGGTTCTATGTTGGTTTGCAGCTTTGGAAATTTATCTTTCACACCTATTCCAAAGCCCTACAACTAATCTAATGTAGGTTTGCTACCAGAAAATATAAAAATTTCTAATCAATTTTTATAAGTTCTTTATTTTATATCTATTGTTACTCAAGAGGAAAATGGAGTAAACAAAATGACATTTTGACCGACTCTAAACAATGAAAAGAAATGAGAATGCAAATATGTCACTTTGATGAAAGCTATATTACGAGAAGGAGAAAACGTTTATCATTCCCATATGCACAATGCCCCAAAATTTTATTAAACTCATCAATATCAATATCTTCAAGAAATGACACAAAGAGACTGTACACAAATACATGATTCTTGGGCCCCCAAGAATTCAAGACCAAAAAAATGCCAAAAATCATGCAATTTCACTACTTCAAATGCAAAGATGCCCCCAAACTAATATAAAGCGACAAATTAAAAATTCTTCTTTCAAAGATAGCTAAAAGCAATAACAAATTGACATGAAACAAAGAAACCCAAACAATTTTCTCTTTTAACACGAACTATTCAATAAAAGAAAAAGAAGTTCTTTCACCAAACAATTCTAAAGAAAAAACAATGGTTTGTGATTTAAAGACACTTAAAGAAAGAGATCAAATATTTCAAAACAAAACAAGCCAAAACAAAGAAAAGATGGCTAAAAGAAGATTCAAAGACTATCAAGAAGACTGTAAACAGACTATAATCAAACCCAAACATTCACCCCAAAACCTATATCATAGATCTGAGCAAGGAAAAACACCAAAACAAATGTTTCCACAAACATCGCATGCTATAGAACAACACAGAGTGGTGACCATTGATCACCACAGGCCAGATACCAAAAAACAGTGCGGTGATTTAAGGTTTATGCAGGCTAGATATAGGGTAGAATGCAAAGATTCTACACTGGTCTAAATAGGTAGGGTGCGGATATCAATGGTTGCCACAGGCTGCATATGGGATACAGTGAGGAGATCAAATAAAAAATTGAAAAATAAAAAGTATGAAGGCTTTCCAGTGAAATCGGACAGTCAAAGAGTTCATCTGGATATCCCAGTGACTCAAAAAACAGAATCCAAGCAATAAAAGAAAGAAAGAAAGACAAACTAGGAAAACAATCCACTCCCCAGTATGGTCGCCAATTTTTTTATTGGATAAATCATGAATGCAAACATAAACTGATCTCCCTAGATCCACCTGGATCTAGAACAAAACACGACAAGACATGACGCTTTCCCTAATCTTTAATCATTGATTTTACCATCAGACAAGAGAGGAATGACACACCTTTGAATATTGCTTCCTTATCTCTTTGTTGTCCCTGCTCCACTCTGATGCTCTTGTGATATTGGATCTGCAATGACACAAACCAACCAAAGTGAAAGAAACAATAGTATACCCAATGAAAGCTTATACATGTGATTAAGGATTCATGTAATGAAATGAGAATAATTTTATGAGAAATAAACATGCCACTGTATTATATAATCTGGAAGAAAGATACAACCAGATTCCTTGATTTTGTCAGGTTCCTTGCTTCACACACACTTCTAATCCACAGATTCTGAGACTATAGATCTGATATCTAATCACAATCTATCTTGACAAAGATAATATCAAAGCCAACATACAAGCTAAAAACCTCAATAACAAGCCAATCTAACTTTATCCATGAGAGATCCTCTCCTTTTATAAGATGAAGAGGATAAGGTGAGGAGGTTAGGATGATCCCACTAAATAATGAAAGAGAGTAAGATCCAAACCATTTAGAGGCCACCTCACCATAGAAGCTTATCCTTCTAGAAGCATCGAGAAGATGCTCGTTTTTTCCATGTACAGGAATTTCCACACCCTAGCTATAAAGAATCTTGTGGAAACTCCGCAATCTATCTTTAGAGTAGGGTGAGGAAATCAGGCATCGTCACACCCTGCGTATAGTGCAACCTACAGAAGTCTTCCTTAATAATATTTTTACAAAGGAAAATACAACTTCTTCTCTGAGGGAAAGTTCTTCTCCCTTCTTTCTTTAGGAATTCATGTTATTGGTCCTTTTAAAGACAAAGGATAGGTTTACATCATTAATGGTCATAAGGGTGATGAAAATAATGTGTAACAGGGAGGAGATACACTACGAGGGAACATTGAGCGCACTGAGTCGAGGGCACATGAGAGCACACAGAGGGCAGTGAGTTGAGGGAATATGAGGGGCACTGAGTCGAGGAAACATAGTTGAGATAGACTGTGAGGGAACCAAGAATGGTGAGTACCTCTATTCATTGTAATTTCACCAATCTTTTAACTTCTAAGATTAGTTTATTAGATGGGATTGGATTTCTACTTTGTAAGGTATACTAGATATCCTCTTAGTTTTATACCAAATCAATTTATTTTCTACTTTGCATATCTCTAATAACCATGAAATGTTAAATTGATTTTTTTGGTTGATGGATAGCTTTGAAAACCAAGAAAAATGACATGCTCAATCTAGAGATGAAAATACATTTCCATAGGGTTTCATAATCTCGTTTTCAACAACCAACTATAGAAAACCATTAAAACTTGAAAATGCAACCTTGTAAACCCCGATAGAATATAAGTTGATTTTATATATAGATGGTGATACTCTAGTTGTTGCTTTAGGTAGTGTGCATCACTCTGGAAATGGGTAAAATGCTCAACTACTTGTGGGTATCACTTTGGATATAATTAGACTAGCAAAACACATTGAGTAAAGAAAAAAACAACCAAAGGAAGAAGAAAAAAGTCACCACAATGAAGAAAAGGAGAAATAAGGACTATCCAACTTTATAAATCAACATCCAACTACGCAACTTTATGAAACTTACACAACTTTATGCAACTACGCAACAATTGGTTTTATTTTATGCATTAAAGAGTGCACCCTAAAGGATTAGGGAATTTTGGGGACCCAAAGGAGGCTCATAAACCTAGAAAAGACTCCAACTAGTGCAGAAGGCCCGAGAGAGGTCATAAGGACAAATAAGGACAAGTGAGTGATTTACCCCAATGAGGAAATTTGTTGAGTGAAAGGATCATTAATCTCAATCGGTTGGTTTGGACAATGAGTAACCTCATTGAATAAGTTATTTTTCTTTTTAGGGATAAATCGTATGCCTTAAGGCTTAAGAAGGTTTAGTCACTAGGTTTGGAGATTCATTGGCCTCACAACCTATAAAGTTTCCTTTTCTTGGCTAAATTATCCAAATAGATAAAAAAATTGACACCTTTCTTTTCTTACATCAATGATGTAGGTTCAATTACTAACGTTTAAAGGACTTTTGGTCTTCTGACTTAGTGATTTATCTATCATGAGATAAAATGATGGATTGGGAAATCAACAAGTCCTTCAAGTCAATGACGTAGTTGTTTTCTTGACAAAATGGTTCATAGAGATAACAACAGAAATATTGAAGGGGATTGTACAATGTGAATTCTACATTACTCATAAAAAAAATTAAACTCTTATTCTATGCAACATTGAGTTTCCTGCATGGTTTCTTGTTGATTTCAAAAATTCTTCAACTCGTCAACAATACTAACAAGTCATTAAGGGATTCAATACCTTCATAAATATTTACACATCAAATTCCGGCTTGAAAAATTGATCCTAAATCCTCATAGATATAAACTACCTCATGTGCGAGCTCAATATCAACAAACTAAATGAAGTATTGACAAGCGATTAAAAATAAATTTAAATGAGTGTTGGTGGAATCCCTTGATTTCTCAACTTGCAACTTATGCAACTTTAAATTTGGATAGTTGGAGGACAATGATCATTTTGAAGGTTCTAGGCCTCTTCCTACACACCACCAGATCATTATCCAACTTTATAAATCAATATGCAACTACGCAACTTTATGCAACTTACACAACTTTATGAAACTACGCAACAATTGGTTTTATTTAATGCATTGAAGAGTGTGCCCTAAAGGATTAGGGAAGATTGGGGACCCAAGGGAGGATCCTAAACATATAAAATACCCCAACTAGTGCACAAGGCCCAAGAGAGGTCATAAGGACAAATAAGGACAAGTGAGTGATTTACCCCAAGGATAAAATTTGTTGAGTGCAAGGGTCAATAAACTCAATTGGTTGGTTTGGACAACGAGTAACCTCACTGAATAAGTGATTTTTCTTTTTGGGGGTAAATCATATACCTTAAGACTCAAAGAAGGTTTAGTCACTAGGTTTGGAGACTCACTGGCCTCCCAACCTAGAAAGTTTCCTTTTCTTGGCTAAATTATCCAAATATACAAAACAATTGACACCTTTCTTTTCTTACTTCAATGATGAAGGTTCAATTATTAACTTTTAAAGGAATTTTGGTCTCCTGACTTAGTGATTTATCTATCATGAGGAAAAATGATGGATTGGGAAATCAACAAGTCCTTCAAGTCAATGACTTAGATGTTTTCTTGACAAAATGGTTCATAGAGATAACAACAAAAATATTGAAGGAGATTGTACAATGTGAATTCTCCATTACTCATAAAAAAAAATTAAACTCTTATTCTATGCAACATTGAGTTTCCTGCATGGTTGCTTGTTGATTTCAAAACTTATTTAACTGGTCAACAATACTAAGGAGTCATTAAGGGATCCAATACCTTCATAAATATTTTCACATCAAATTCAGGCTTGAAAAATTGATCCAAAATCCTCATAGATATAAACTACCTCATGTGCAAGCTCAATCTCAACAAACTAAAAGAAGTATTGGCAAGCAATTAAAAATAAATTTAAATAAGTGTTGATGGAATCCCTTGATTTCTCAACTTGCAACTTACACAACTTTATGCAATTTACGCAACTTTAAATTTGCATAGTTGGAGGAGAATGATCATTTTGAACGTGCTAGGCCTCTTCATACACACCACAAGATCACTATCCAACTTTATAAATCAACATGAAACTATGCAACTTTATGTAACTTACACAAATTTATGCAACTACGTAACAATTGGTTTTATTTTATGCATTGAAGAGTGCACCCTAATGGATTAGGGAAGTTTGGTGGCCCGAGGGAGGATCCTCAACTAAAAAAGACCCCAACTAGTGCACAAGGCCCAACAGAGGTCATAAATTGTAAGGGAGGGACCTAAATGTATTGGCCAAAGCATATACCATAGACAAACATATGACCAAGAAACATATGACAAACAATGCAACTTATGCAACTTTATGCAACTTTATGCAACATGCACATTATGCATCTTATACAACATTATGCAACTTTATGCAACAATGCAACTTATGAAACTATTAAACTATATGAAACTATATGCATGTAAATGTGTTGAATCTTCACATAATAGATCTAGCTAAACAGTAATACACAGATTTGTAGAGAGAATTGGAGAAAGAAGAAGAAGGAGAGAAATAATGGAAGAATTCTCATTAACCATATTCCACACTCAAAGAGTGAATACTTTACAATAGATATAATATACATGAGTAAATAATGAGCCACAGTGGTGTTCTAGAGTGATCTAGACACACAACAACAATTACGGGAGTGAACTACCATCTAGTCTAGTCTCTCAGGCAATTACGAGAGTGAACTGCCATCTAGTTGAGTTAATTAGTTAGCTAGTCTTCATTTAGCTGACTGAACAGAGAGTAGTGAGGAGTTAAATCAGGAAATCAAGGGTAATGCACCAGTTTGGTGATGATCCCAATGCTGCATGGTAACAAAACCAATGCAACATTTAAACTCAACTCAACTAGTCAAACTGAAGTGTCAACTGAATGAGAATATTCTCCCCTAAATTATAGGAGGCTGGATAATGACTAATTATGACTAATAAACAAGGAAAAACCTTGGGAGAAAGAAATCCTAGGTGTGTGTGAAGTAACTCCAACACCCCCTCTGAACATCAGTATGGTGAAAATAAAGAATGGGTCTCGGCAACAAGGCCAGGTTAGGTACCCAAATACAAAAGATACATTGAAATAAACGAGGAAAGAGGGAAAACCTCCCCCTCAAATTACAATGCATAAAAAAAAAATGAGAAGGAACAAAAAGCAGTTGCTAAGAAACCTTGTCCTTCACTCCAAGAAGACCTCGCAACTGTGCAAGTTTGTGCTCGTTGAAGATTTTATTGAAGATGTAGATGTTTTCACGGATATGATGAAGTATATGAACTATTTATATGTCCACACATATCCACTTTATCTTCTTGTAATGAAGAATATCCAAACAAAGTTTGTATGAAACTTTGAAAACTGTGTGGCCGTTTTCGAAAAAAATGCTGAAATTTTGTTGATTTTAAAAAGATCATAACTTCAATTCATGGACTCCGTTTCAGACGATTTGTTTTTTGAAATTGGATATTTTCTCGAGAGGAATTCAAATATACAATTTGTTTCTAAAAATGATTCTCAGAAAATATCAGAATTGAATCTGATGTGCGCGGCTCCCTTTTTGTCTTCTGAGATGCATGCATTGCACATGGAAAAGTGTATGCATGTGACTCCTGAGATGCATGCCATATATCTTCCACATGAAATTCAAAAAACAAATCTGAAATGGACTAGACATCATCTTCAATTATTGGAATACACATTTTTGCAAATACTTTTGTAGAAGACTCTTCAAAATAAGAGGCTTGATCTTCTGATGGCTTCTCTTTTGGCTCTATATGTTCAACCTCTTGCATGAAATCTTCACAATCTTCTTTATTCCCAAATAGAAACTCCAATATGGTCCATAATTCATTTGGAGTGAATTCTTGTGTGACATCACATACTTGGTGGAGAATTTCTGGAGAAATAGACAAGAAGATAAATCCTATGGCCATATCTTGTCTATTGATAAAGTCATTTTTCTCATCAGTGGAATCAAGCTCTACTTCAATTTCCATGTTTATTTGGTATAAGCCAAAACATAAATTCCATATTTTCTGTGTTCTTCAATCTTTAGTACCTGCAAAAATAATTTGGTGTAGATTTTTCTTAGCAGTTCGTCGGCTCTAATACCATGTAAATGTGTTGAACCTGCATAGAATAGATCTAGCTAAAAAATAATACACACATTTGCAGAGAGAATTGGAGAAAGAAGAAGAAGGAGAGAAAGAATGGAAGAATTCTCATTAACCATATTCCACACTCAAAGAGTGAATAATTTACAATAGATATAGGATACACGAGTAACTAATGAACCATAGTGGTGGTCTAGAGTGATATGGACACACACCAACAATTACGAGAGTGAACTACCACCTAGTCTAGTCTCTCGGCCAGTTACGGGAATGAACTGCCACCTAGTTGAGTTAACTAGTCAGCTAGTCCTCATTTAACTGTCTAAACAAAGAATAGTGAGGAGTTAAATCAAAAAATCAAGGGTAATGAATGTTAAGAACCAAACTTCAATATAGCATAGAAAAACCTCAGGAAAAGTACTCAATGCCTTGAAAAAGAGATAATTTCAGATAATAAGCCTCTTCGAGGGGGCAACCTCCTTTTACCCCACTTAAATGTTCAAGTACAAGATG
>ML777938.1:298502-309539 GCA_009831015.1 Picea engelmannii | reverse complement strand
GGCCTAAAGCCGACATAAATAAAATAACATTACTAATCTAAATTACAACTAATGGCCTAAAGCCGACATAAATAAAATAACATTACTAATCTAATATGCCCCAATTAAGTGGTAATGAGCCAATATTAGGGCTTAACAATGAACCAGTCTGGTGATGATCCCAAGGCAAGTGTGAATTAGCTGGTGATGATCCCAATGTTGCATGGTGACAAAACCTATGCAACATCTAAACTCAACTCAACTAGTCAAACGGAAGTGTCAACTGAATGAGAATATTCTCCAGATGGAATATTCTCACCTAAATTATAGGAGACTGGATAATGACTAATTATGACTAATAAACAAGGAAAAACCTTAGGAAAAGGAAATCCTAGGTGTGTGTGAAGTAACTCCAACAATGCAACTTTATGCAACAATGCAACTTATGCAACTATATGCAACTATATTGAACTATATGAAAATATGAAACTTATGGAACTATATGAAACTATATGCAACTATATGCAACTTTATGCAACGATGAAACTTATGGAACTATATGCAACTATATTGCAACTATATGAAACTATATGCAACTTATGCAACTATATGCAACTTTGCTGGTACCACAATCTTATATTCGCACGATAACTTATCTTCTTGTTTTAACGAGTGTAGGTACCACCAAATAGGTATCTGTCGGATCTATCTTCCTCGAGTGATGATCAAGATATACTAAGAGAGGTTGAAAGTGAGACGTGTTGTACTAAAAAATACCCAACTAGTGCACAAGGCCAAAGAGTGGTCATAACTGGTAAGGGAGTGACCTAAATGTGTTGACCAAAGAATCTACCATAGACAAACATATGACCAAGGAACTTATGACAAACAATGCAACTTATGCAACTTTATGCAACATGCAACTTATGCAACTTTATGCAACATGCATCTTATGCAACTTATGCAACTTTATGGAACTTATGCAACTTTATGCAAATTTATGCAACATGCAATTTTATGCAACAATGAAAATTATGCAACTATGCAACTATATGCAACTTATTCAACTATATGCAACTATATGCAACTATATGCAACTATGAAACTTTATGCAACAATGAAACTTATGCAATTATATGCAACTTATGCAACTATATGCAACTATATTGCAACTTATGCAACTATATGCACCTATGCAACTATATGCAACTTATGAAACTATATTCAACTATGCACCACAAACTTATATTCGCACGATAACTCATCTTCTTGTTTTAACGAGTGTAGGTACCACCAAATATGTATCTGTCAGATATTTTTTCCTCGAGTGATTATCAAGATATACTAAGAGAGGTTGAAAGTGAGACATTTTGTACTAGATCTACTGGTTCTAGATCAACTAGATATGAAAAGGAAAGGAAACGATTTTGTATATGCATGCAATTTTTTATTTCCAATGGAGGGTCATTTAATTATGATGCCGAGAGAATAGGTGACATTGAGTTTCCCTTGAGGTATAGACATCTAGTTCAACGATGGGCACCTAAGGAGCTACCTGAAGTGGACACAATTTATTCATTAGTGGGAGGATGTATCACATTGATCCTTCGTCCTTACATGGATTGGGGTTATTTTCCATGGATGGCATAAAGGTCGACTATGGCACTGTAACTGAATTGATGGAGTATGTCAAACCATTATACAAATACAATCATTGGTTGATGTTGGCCCGATATACGCGAAGTATGCGGAGATACAAAGTTGTCGCAAATTATATACAACTAGTAGATAACAATCAAAATAAAGTGGCAACTATGTATATTGATGGAAGGCCAAAAGCTACTGGAAACATTACAGAATTTATAAATAGTACACAACCATTGGGAACAACTAAGAAACCGAATTGCATATTTGAGGGACACAAAAGAAATCGTATATTTGTATGTGCAACAAAAACAATAGTTCTAGGTGAAGAGTTGTTGATCGATTACAACTTAAATTGAATAGATGGAGGGGGTGTGGCTATGGGGGTAAATAGCTTACATACCATTCAACTCAACCTTTTATCAATCATTGTTATAATTTATCGGTGCAATATTTCATTTTTTTACTGCATATATTTCATTTTTCATTATTTATTTTTTGATATTACTGCAATATTTCATTTTTTTAATGTTACAATTACTTTCATAACTCTTGTTGATTAATTTATTGTGTCAACATCTATCTAGGGTGACTATGAGATATCACAGGATACATCTGTCCAGGGTGACCATGGAAAGGCATCCACTATGCCTCAATGGGTAAATGTTAAATAAAGTAACAACTTATGACTACAATAACTAAATTTAAGAAATATAATTTATTTTTTCTGATATTAATGCAATATTTCATTTTTTTAATGTTACGGGTGAATTTCATAACATTTGTTGATTGATTTATTGTGTCAACTTTTGTCTAGGGTGACCGTGGTAGAAAATCACCTGCTACATCTGTCTAGGGTGACCATGGAAAGGTACATGCTGTGCCTCAACAGGTAAATGTTAAATACAATAACAACTTATGACTACAACAAAATTTCTGAAATTTCATTATTTTTTTTTCTAATATTACTCCAATATTTCATTTTTTAAATGTTACACGTGAATTTCATAACTTTTGTTGATTGATTTATTGTGTCAAATTCTTTCCAGGGTGACTATGGCCGAAAATCACCCACTACATCTATTGAGGGTGACCGTGGAAAGGCACCCACTGTGCCTCAACAGGTAAATGTTAAATACAGTAATAACTTATGACTACAATAACTAAATTTCTCAAATGTTAAAGTTCATATTATTAATTTTATTCATCAATGTATTGTGGCATGGTCAACGTGGGAAGGCTCCCACTGATGATATTGATGAGGATAAAATATATTATTCCACTGACCCAATGACAACTGTAACGAAGGCCTTGAAGAAGGATAACATAGAATATCTAGGTTTGCTTAGCAAAAGACCCTTGACATAGGAGGACAGGGCAAGAATTGTAGAGATATAAGATATAATAACTATTTTTGGGGTAAGTGGCATCTTCACATATTTTTATCAGCTATGACAATTTCATATTCGTTTTTTTGTTTTATATTTTCTATATGATCTGATAAAGTAACGTTTTCCATTTGTAGGAGTTTTTAAACCCCGTGCATCGAGAACATTCCGATACTGCAACTATTATAGGTAGCAATGATGGTCCAATGCAACAAAAATGTAGACATAGCAAAGTTAAAGTGGAGATTTTTGAGCTTCCCGAGGTTCCCCTCGAATCCATTGATGAGCACAATTATTTTGACCGACATGACACGCTGGAGCATGATGAGTCGGATCCTAGGACTCCACATGAATCTGGAGAGGAATGTATTGTAGATGGAGAGAAAACTATTTTGCATGGAGCAGAATGAATTAAAAGCACCAGATCACTAGATGTCACCTTTCTTGTGGATGATGCATGTGTTCCGATCAAGATTTAGAAGATTGCAGGTAATTGTTAATTAATTGATTCATTTTTTTCATGAAATTGAAATGGACATTTGTTGAGATTATTATAAATTAATGGATAACATGTTTCTGCAGGAAACAATGTTTTCTATAGAAACTTAAATGACAAAGCATTGAAGTTGTTTGTCCCCACCATTCACACACGRTGGAATGGCCAAGATAGAAAAAAGAAATACGATTTAATAGACCACATGGTAAAGTTGTTCGACAACACTTTCAACAAGAAAGTGGTTACAAATTTAGCCAGCGAGAATTTGAAATATACCAGGGCCCAGTATAGGGAGAAATTGCAGTTATAACTCAAGCATGAGCACCCTCCCATGGTTCCAGAGAAAGCGTGGAAGGCCCTGATAGAGGATGCAAAGGAGAACTTGCTTAAAAAATGAGGAAGACATCCACAAGTTGGTCAAGAAGGTACAACACATGTCATATTATTAGTAAAATATGATCATTTATGTTTTTCTTTCCTGTTTTAAGTAACAATTCCGATATCTAATGTTTTTCACAAATTCCATATGTAGGCTACCATACACCTCCAAATAAACTAAGGCTAGAGTGGAAAATCACAGGAAGCATAAACCAAACCAGGGTGGCCATGTAAAACTAAAATCCCGAATCGTAACATTTAAATGATTAACTGTGGTTCATATTTATTTAATAGTAGTGAACAAATATATGTTTTTGTTATTGGTATTTTTAATGTTGTTATGAATTGCAGTTAAATATGTTCGACACTGCTGCCACCGAGGAGGACCTAAAGCTTGGTTACAAGAACGGTTTTAAAAGTGTGATTGAATATAGGGAAATCTTGGGCCAGACTCCAATCTCCCTAGCCATGCAGGTAAATAAAATGAATAAGGAAACTGTAGTGGCATGCTTGTAAAGTCTATTCATATTTTATTATATCACCCTTGACTAAGTATTTATGTTTGTTTTCAAGAAACAATGCTACTGCAGTAGTGAGTCTAGCGGTATTCAACAGACACCACATCATACAAGGGTGCACATGTCCAATGATAATGGGGAGCAGAGTACCCATTCCGGTATGTATTCTTCGGAATTAGAAATATTTACTGTGATTGTAGATATTTATTTCCTGAATTATACTTATATATTATCTTCTTAAAATTGAAGAGCATGTAGCTTAGGAGGGTGAACTTTGAGAGGAACCAAGTGGAAAAGAAATTAACGCACCAACTGTCACAACTAAATAGACAAGTAAAGAGAAATAATGTAATGTTAATCAAAATAATGAATTAGTTATTTCAATTATATTTCAACATATAGATATGATCATTTTCGTTGTTGTAGTTCACGACCCTGCACATATGCCTCGACGCCCTTCTCAGCGACATACCATAAGTATGGTACATGAGTGCATGAAAACACAAACAATAGAAGGACATAGCACACAAAATACAATGTCCTTAGATGATTATGATACCCCAATTGTCAATTTTATGAATGTAAAAAAACATAAATCAAAGAAAAATTAGATGTATAAATTCATGACTTGTATTTGGATCTTTATAGATGGTTATATGTTCATATGATTCAATGTTTATATGTTCATATGTTTTGATGACTATCCTAGTTATGCATGAATGTCTATATGTTTTATATATAAACGAAATCATTTGTTGGGTATGGGGAATTGAGAGTCATGTGAGGGGGGGGAGGGGCCATATGATCTTCCACCTTCACATGGTTGGCCCTATTCAGTAGATAATAACCTATTCTTGAAACAAAGAGAAGATCATTAAGGTATGCGACCACTTAAGTTTTTTCTAGACTATTTTACATAACAAAATGCATGTTTATTTTCTTATATATTATTTACTCATATAAATAATTTGTCTTTTATGATTCATGCAGGTCTTGGTGATGGAAATGCATTGCGTGGACAACGTTTTATCAAGTTTTATGGGCTAATGAATCTGGAGAAAGGACAATGATAAGGTAAGGGTTTTGACGTGTTTTTTAAAGTAGGCTTTATACTATTAAAAGTTCACAATCCTCATGAAATGATAGAATTGCATTTTTGGTAGACAAGCGTAAATTTGTTTAACAAAGTATGAATCATAGACTATGGGAATTTTTTTTTTTTGTATTCTTACATTTACCATTACAACTATAACATATTTTTAGTACAAAATCTTAACCACACACACACACACACACACACATACATATATGAACCCTAAGTAAACAGATGATAGAAGATAAAGGGAGAATATGTACTGATAGGAGTGAATGAAGATAATAATATGAATAATGGAGTGGAGAGTGAACTCTATCCTAGTTGAATGATACTTGCATCCAACATGTCTCATTGTAATGTATGTTGTGATAGTTTTGTCTTCTCACTATCATGGGATTCCTAGAGCACCACCTATCATTCATGATCCAACACATAGTAGTCAAGAATCCCATCCATTGCTAATGTGTGCAAGTACCATATGATTAATTAATAATTTGTATCCTTAATTATGATCTATAAATATTTACTATCACCATATTCTTCTAGTGCATGTATATTTATATTTGAAGTTGGACATATTAGTGAATAATTCAAGAACTATTTCCATGCAAAAGATATCTACATTCAACACTTTATCAGATATCCCAACATTGTTCCAATTGTGGATTTTCAGGAGGTGATTAGGTCCCACATTTTGTTTACCTAGTTTAACCACCACTTCAAAATCAAACTCCTAAAATAGTAGCAAACATTGATAGAATTAACCTTCAAACATTGTATTGTTAACCAAATACTTGACCACTAAATTATCAATGACCAACTTGAAGTACTGGTCCAAAAGATAATACTTGAAATTTTGTAGCATATACGCCATCACCAGGACTTTTCATTTCATGGTTGTGTAATTACAATTTTTTTCTATAAAATTACCTTGGGCAGTGTAGCATGTGTTCCCCTAGCTATGCCAACATGTTTCCAATGCAATGGTAGTGTAATCCACATGGACATGGAAACGTTTTGACCAATCAGGAAAAGCAAGAATTGTAGCCATAACCATCCACCAATTTAACTTGGAAAAACCCTTTTCACATTCTACAATCCATACAAATGGGACACCTTTTCATAGTAGTTCCTCCTTCTACATTATTAGTTGAGCATGCCCCATGATAAATATATGGTAATACCCTGCATGACCATAACACAGGGACATTCTCTAGTGCATACATGTTCTAAAATTACTATGATTTTCATTAGTTTGACTAAACATCCTTCCTTGTAGATAATATGATCCAAGAGGATGTTTAATGGGGTGTAGAAAATGAGATTCTTAATATTTAGGTGAAACTAGATCAATCAACGTCTTTCCATCACCAACATTAGTTTAGCCATGTGACCCTTTAGTTAGATATACATTGCCAATAATTGAAATTATAGCTCAAGGAAATTATGGATATAGTCATTGAAAATAACAAACATGATTATAGAGAACAAAATTGGCGCATTACTTGGGCCAAAGGGCATGAGATTGTATGCATAGAATCACCATTCCATTCCATACAAACAATGGTGTTCATCTTATCCTCCTTAATGATACAGATTTTATGATAGCCAAATAATGCTACTATTAAGATGTAAGGTTTATTCCTTGCCACTTTATTGGTAATCTTGTCACTAAAACATGCATGAAATGGATCATGTATGTAGGCCTAACTCAATCTAAAAAATTCCACAGAAAAATTTATTCCACCTTTTTCACACCCTAGATGACTATTAGACTAATGGAATCTTATTGTTCCATTGAAAATATCTAACCAATAGTTAGCATATCAAATATCTATTGTTTATCATATTCCTTATAATGTGAATGTGTCCTATATAGTCACTTCTTGGTAGATCAGGTGTCAGGATTCAATTCTATTTTCATCTCCCAATGTTCTCCTCTCACTCTTTTCATCTCAAAGATGCTACATGGGAATAAGTGAGTGTACTCTCAAATAAAAAATACAATGTCTGCAATTATGTTTTCATACAAATAGTCACCAATAATATCCAACCTAGACACATCCTCCATACTGAAATCGACTATTTGTCTTCAATATCCCATGATAGTGAACAAGATAGTTGGTATTATTGGCTTATGTGACTACATGGCGCACCTCTATTTATTCAAACCATAGAGAATGAAATTCTTTTGTGACATCATACTCTATAGAATATATGGTCAAACATTATGGTAGTACCATTAGTGGGAAACATTGAATGTGTTTTATATCCCCACTAATCAACATATCTTCCTTACAAAGTTGAAAAGTGTCATAGAACTTAAATTGTAGTTATGGTCAGTAGGTCATCTATCATTGCATTTTTCTTCTATAGGTACCAATTCTTCAACAATGACTCTAAGGTGGGCACACATTTATGCACCCACTACTAAATAGAAATCCCTTGTGTATACTAGTGAGTTTCACAAAGATCCACATGCTCCACTATATAAGAAGTACCATTGAATTGTAGGGACTATTTGGAAAAGATTGATTTATGTTCATGATCCTACTCTTCGATGAAATCTTTTGCAGGTGAGACTCCTTGAGTGTCATTTTTCATTTATTACTTATATTCATGTGCCTAGGAGATTAAATGAATTAACTAGTTCATTAGAAAACAATATCCTTTATTGAAAGAGCCCAATGTGATAAAATGCATGTTGGGTTCTTGGAACAGTTCAAATTATTTTGATAATAATAACTTTGATCTGTTCTACCGAGAAGGTCTACGGTTCAAGCCCATATATCCCTATACATTCCACTAAGTTACACTACTCTTATATATATATCCCCTCATAGTCTCTATGACTTGGACTTTCAAAGTCTTTAAGATCATATCAATATCTTGTCCTTATAAAGATCGATGGATGGGAACATGGGTCAACACAAACCTTATGTCTAGTAGGTTCCTAGTCCTACTATATCTTCTTGTGAGTCCAAAGTTCATAATGAAATTCCCACAATCATTCAAGGATATATACCAAAGTGATATCCAATGTTTATACCCTATAGTCAAACATTATGTGTTAAGTTATGTGTTCCATAAACTTTGTGGCATTAGTTGTGCCATTAAACACTAGTGGATCTTTAATCTCTACATGAATCCACTTAATGGAATTTGGTAGTGTGCATATTTGTGTCAATTAATCCTCATACTCTCTAGGCGGACCAAAAGTAATGGACACTTTGGAATAAATGACATAGGTGTTATAACCCTAATTTGTACCATACATGCTTACCTGGCATTAGGCCATCTCATAGCCCTTCTTTGCCAAGCCACTATTGAACAACTCTTCTAAAAAATTCTATTTTTAAAAGTCCACGATAGTTGACCCACTACAGCCCGCGTGGATCTATAGTGTCCATGCTAGCTGGCCCACTACAGCCCGCGTGGACCTTCAGAAGCATGAAAAAAGGAAAGTTGTCGATGAAACACATAGATTTGGGTGAGTTAACTGAACCTTTCGTCCATGCATGGCCGAGGGTTCACCCAAATACCTAGCTTCTTCTAGCCTATAAAAGAAGGGTTAGGGGTCCTATTTAGAAGAGGAGAATAAGAGTAAAGAAACTCTATCCAATTACACATTCCCATTGTCCCAACCCTTTAGCCATCCTTGTGCAAAGAGAGATACAAAGAAAAGAAGTTGGAGGAAATTTGAAGAGGAGCCCAGGATCAGGTTCACGGAGCAGTGGCTAGTCTCGACATTGTAAGTTGATTCATTTAAGTTAATAGTAAATAAATGCTTTTCTCGTCCCACTATATGAGTTCTTCATAGTTTAGCAAATATATGTTTGAATCTCTAACCCATTAATATGTAGAACAAATGCATGTAGAGTTTGTTTCTTGTTTTGTGCACAGGTCAGTCTTGAGAGGATAGTTGCTAACAAGTGATCAAGCGTGAAGAAGGATCGACATCGAACGTCCGGAACAAGGTATGTTCGTTTAACCATGTATTTGCTTAAAAGAAATGGGGATTAGGTCTGGGATGAAGGTAGAAAGTAGGACTCTTTCGGTCTTATCTGCATGCATAATATAACCCTAAATGCTAGTCCGTAGGAGGATGTCGCACCACAATAGAATTGGCGACCATACTGGGGAAGTCTCTAGGGTTCCTAGGAATATTTTTGGGTATTTTTAAAAGACTGGTTTTCTTTCCTGTTCTTTGAAGTTTTTGCAAAGTCTAAGCTGACAGAGATTCTGGTCTTCCATATCAGCTATCTCTGTTCCTGTGCTGGACTGTAATTTTTTTTCAAGACCCACAGAGGTACACGCGGTCTGCATAAGGTCTGTACGTGTGTACCTGTGACCTACTTTCTTACAACTCGCGTGTAAACGCTAGCTGAGGAAGTAACAATAGAATGTAGATTCCAGAAATTTTTTGAGGCAATCATTCTCTTCCCTTTCAGAATCAGTCATTCTCAGGGGTTTTCTGGAACTCTTTCTAGTCTTGGTTGTTTTGCAGTCTATATCTTAGGGTTCATCTCAGGTTGATTTTTTTTACGAATTTTTTCCTTACATTGTTTTATTTTTCTGTTAAAGAAAGTGTCTAAGCCTTCAAGAGATCCTGGTTCTCAATATCAGTGGTCTCTTCCTGGTTTGGATTGTATCTTTTTATTTGTTTCAGATTTTTAGAGGTACACATGGCCTATATAAGGACAACATGCGTGTACACGTCCTCTGGCTCTACACATCTCGCGTGCACACACTTGTTGTTGAGTTGTCAGTAGTTTTCCTATGAAGGATATTTTTTGTTGAAGGAGAGGCAGTCATCCTTTCCCTTGATGAGAGTTATACCTCTTAGGATATTGAATCTCTCTCTTAGAAGTCAATAGCTTAGGTTTGATCTCAGCCATAGCTTTCTTTTTTTCATTTAAACGTTTTCATCAAGATGTTATTTAGGGTTTTTAGACAAGTGTGAGAGTCCTTTTTTAAGTTGCTAGTATGTAATTTCTTGAAGTGATTCTTTGCGATTTGTGATTAGGCCAAATATCTTTTTTTCTTGGTTTTTGACTTGTTGATATTTTTCCTTTTTGCTTTGTGAGCATTCAAATAAAAATAAAATCTTTCATTTTCTTGTTTGGTTGAAAATTGTTGTTTTGCATTAGTAACCAGGGAAAAGTCTTTTCTTTCATTAGTTATTTGCAGTTTACTTAGATCATAAGTAGCTCGTAGTCGAGTGAAATTCTATTTTGAGTTTGGTGTTCAAAAATCTTAGAAAATTGTCTAAATTTGAAAAGTTGTTTAAAATTTGCGTTAAGAGAAGTTTTTTCTTTCCAACTTTCTTTTCATTTTCCCTTTTGTCTCTCAAACATCAGTAGTTTCACTTTCATAACCTTTGAAATAATACAATCCATAAAATTAACGCTAAAATCTAAAAATCATTAGACTTTTATGTTTGTAGGGTTAACCAACTAGTTCAGGATTAGGGCCTTGGATTAGGTTGGAGAGGAAACTCTTCAAGGCCATTAAAATCAAACATTGGAGTCTGAGTTA
>ML777938.1:265090-284068 GCA_009831015.1 Picea engelmannii | reverse complement strand
CAGTTTGTCATGTGAAATATCTCAAGGAGATCTTGTGCATACTTGGCCTGAGACAGTTTGATGCCTGATGCATCTTTGCTAATCTCGAGTCCAAGGAATAAATGTACATGACCCATTTCCATCATCAAGAACCTATCATGCAAAATCCTCTTGATTACAACAATCATTGAAGTTGAGCAACCAGTGATCAGGAAATCATCAACATACAAAACTAGGACTAGAAGTGAATCAGTTGTCTTGAGCATGTAAACATCCAATTTTGACTTACAACGTACAAAGTTCTGTGATGAAAGGTAGGAGTCCATCTTGGCATAGCATGCTCTCAAATCCTTCTTGAGGCCATAAAGAGGCTTCTTCAGTCGACAGACCTAAGATGGATCTTGCATAAATCCTTGTGGATGCTCCATATACATCTCCTTAGAGAGATCGTCGTGAATAAATGCATTCTTCACATCCATCTGATGGACTCCCCATCCCTTGGTTGTCGCAATGGAAAGTCCCAAATGTATGGAATCCATATTCACTACTGGAGCGAAGGTATCATCATAGTCAATTCCATGAACCTATTGAAATCCTTTAGTAACTATCTTAGCTTTGTATCTTCTAACCCATCCATCCGTTGCACTCTTGGTCCTATAGACCCATTTTCACCTCACAACTTTCCTTCCTGGAGGAAGGGGAACCAAATCCCAAGTCTGGTTCTCGAGGAGGGATTTGTACTCCTCCTGCATGGAGGATTCCCAAAAGGGATTTCCAATAGCCTCACCATAGGACTTTGGATCTAAATACTGAACCAAGAAAAGATGTTTGGGTGGCATTGGTCCTATGGAAATGAGTGCAAGAGGAGGATCCTTGAAATCAGATCGAGTCCTCCTAGTATCAACTATATCCCCAACAAGATCTCTTGCATCCTAAAGAGTAGTCTTGGCCCACATGGGCCTCTGCTCTGGCTCTACATCTGCATATGCATGCACTGACTCTTCATATGACTGTACTGACTCTGTATCTGGATCATATGAATCATCTGAATAATATCTCCCATCTGAAGAAGAGTTGACATGTGCATGCTCATCATCTTTGATAAGTGGAAGAACAAAAGTGTCTGCATGCGGATGATGAGGTACATGCGAGACACTTTCCTCAAATTGAAAAATACACTCAATGATGATCCGATCCAAGAAAATATCAATGATTTTGTATCCCTTCACACCATTAGGGTATCCAACAAAGATACACTATGTGCTCTATGGATCAAGCTCCTTCCTCTTCTCAGAGGAAATCTTGGCCCATGCAAGTGAACCGAAAATACGAAAGTGGGTCACTTCTAGTTTGAGGCCACTGCAAGCCTCGTAGGGGGTCTTATCCTTGAAAGATCTATAGGGAGATTTGTTTTGGATGTAGGTTTCACAATTAATTGCTTCATCCCATAATCTCTATGGAAGTGAGTTTGCATGTAGCATGCAAGATGCCATCTCTTTTAGAGATCTATTTTTCCTCTCAACAACTCCATTTTGTTGGAGAGTATAGGGAACCATGTGCTACAACTGAATCCCTGCCTCATGAAAAATATTTTGTATATCATGGTCGAAATACTCTCCTCCATTATCTATTCGGAGGACTTTAATTTTATTTCCTGACTGTGTCTCAACAAGGGCATTGAAATCTTTGAGGTGTTGAAATACCTCTGATTTTTTCCTGAGAAAGAAAATCCTTGTTAAGAGTGAGAAATCATAAAACAAAATGAGAAGGTACCTTGCTTTGCTGATTGATGGATGTAGAAAATGATTGATGAGGTCACTATGGATCAGATCTAAAGGAAAGGAAGCCTTCTAAGTCTTTCCTTTGTCAAATTTTTCTTGAGGGTGTTTTCCAAGAACACATCCCTCACAAATTCCTTTGGAGAAGTGGATGTCAAGTAGACCATAAACTATTCCCTGCTTGCTAAGTTGTTGCATATATATGAAATTTAAATGCACAAACCGTTTGTGCCATATCCTACTACTTTCATCAACATGGGTAAGCAATAATGCAAAATCTGGTTCAATAAATTCAGAAAATGTGTAGAGTCTAGATTGATGATTTACCTCACTGGTAGAAACTCTAGAATTGGTTTGTATGTCATAGATATCCACTTCATCAGGTGTGAATATGAGTCTCTTTCTAGTGCCGGATTTTTTCATTTGATACATGGAGATAATATTGACGCAAATGTTTGGAACGTGTAGTACATTCTTGAAGCTTTCATTTGTGAGTTCAATTCTTCCTTTGTCGATGACCTCGACTGAAGAGTTTCCCCCCATCAAAATAGGAGGACCTTTTCATGCATCCAATGAAAAATATACTTCTTTTGTGGCTTCCATGTGGTGTGATGCACCTGAATCTATGATCCAAGGATTGGGATAGGAGTTGATGGAAATCAAAGCATGGCTAGAATTTCGTTTCTTGAGATTCTAATCTCATGGCTTCTTCTTCTTGGCACCCTCGGGGGTTGAGATATCCAAGGTTTTTTTTCTAAATTATTTGCTCCATTTGATTTATCTATTTCTACATACATGCAAATATTGAATGGAATACTTTATGGAAGTAAGTGCATTTCTCCCCTTTTCTTCCCTTTCCACCTTTGGATCCTAGGCATAGTTGAAGGGTTTTGACTACCCTTCCTTCTTTGGATTTGCATGTGCTTTTCTTTTGTATTTGTCTTTAGATTTCTGATATTGATGATCACTACCATCTTGTACAATAAGTGGATGAGCCTTTGGGACTTTGATTTTTCCTATATTGATGAGCTTGTTCTTCTCTCGTGTCAGAGACTCGATAAAGGCCTCAAGAGAGCGAATCGTCCAGGTGGCTAAAAAGGTGAGCCTAAATGACTGAAATGTAGATACAAACACTGATTATTCCATACCAATTTTGGATATAATGGTGAGAAACATTTGTTTCCCCTTAGATTTATTAACCCTGCAAGCCTTCAGTTGCGACAACAAATCCTTATATTTGGTAAAGAAGTCTTGAAGATTGTCAAAGGTTTTTGGATCCAATGTGAGAAATTCCACCTCAATCATGTGTCCCCTCATCTCATATTGTTTTCCAAAAATACCTTCCATGGTATCCTAGGCTTCATTGGGAGTTTTATAGGAGGATATGTGAAAGAGGTGTTTAGGAGAAATGAGACTGCAAATAGTTCCAAACGCTTCATCTATTCGATTTAGATACTCGGATTTTTATATGGATGATGTGGGTTCAGTTTCTATGTTCATGGTTAACCTGTATTATCCTCTACCTCGAATATGCACTATCATATTCTCCTTCCATGCAAAGAAATTGTATGGTGTAAGAATGAATTCTTTTGAAAATTCCATTTTTTCACTGTCTTCAATCTTCGATACCTCCAAAAATGATTTGGTGTTTATTTTCCCTAGTAGTTTGTCGGATTTGATACCATGTAAATGTTTTGAAATTGCACAAAATAGATATATCTAGAAAATGACATACACAGTTTGTAGAGAAAAGATAAGCATGAGAGAAAGAATGGAAGAATTCTCATTAACCAAATGAATGAATGATAATTTACACATGATATACTCTGTATAAATCGACTAATGTGCACTGGAGGAAAAGAGAATGCACCATAGTGGTGGTCTAGAGTGATATGGGAACACATCAACAGTTACGAGAGTAAACTGCCACCTAGTCTAGTCTCTCAGGCAGTTACGTGAGTGAACTTCCACCTAGTCTGAGTTAACTAGTCTCTCAGTCTTCATATAACTGACTAAAATAGAGTGAAGTGAGGAGGAGATCAGGGAATCATGAGTAATTCACTAGTTTGGTGATGATCCCAAGGACAATGTGCATTATATGGTGATGATCCCAATGATGCATGGTGATAATCCCAATGTGGAATCTAAACTCCACTCAACTGATCAAATTGAAGTGTGAACTAAAGATAATATTATCCTAAAGGAATAGTCTTCCTAAACTATAGGAGACTGAATAATGACTAATAAACATAGGGAAAACCTTAGGAAAAATAAATCCTATGTGTGTGTGAAATATCTCCAACATCCTCTATTTTGGGGCATAGTAGACTTACCATTTGCAGAGCCTCTGATGCCATTGGCATGAGTCCCAGGATTTTGTCTAGGTGCATAGTTCGACTGCTACGCATCAGGAATAATTTCATACAACATCCTATATTGAGAATATATGAGGTCCAATTGTTGGGCTTTGAAAATAACTTCTTCCTCAAATGTTACTCCAGATGTAGAAACATCCTTCAAAATATAAGGAAATAAGGACTTAAGGAGCCAATCCAACATAAACTTTGGAGGAATGTAGGCCTTGATCAACCTCTTCCTCCTGTGACACTCTTGGATTTATCTTGACAGAGGGCCGACAAAATTTCTATGCCAACATTGTAACAAACCAACAAATGGAAGTGGTTGAGAAATACCAAAACCATTTGATTGACGTTTCTATATGTTCCCCCCGGTAGCTCAATGTACCATTTCAAGGTAACCCCTATGAGGGTGTGTTGAAATAGCCTCAAACAAATAGAATTGTCATTCAGGGAGTTATGTGAGCACCAAAGACGAAAAGTAGTGACATGATCACTTGAATCCTCACTAGTCTTTCCTTCGAATTTTGGAATGTTTGACAGAAGCTTGGTGGGGATGGGGGGGCATAATGGATCATGATGCACATGGTCATTCATTAATTTATACAAATCTAGTAGATTGAATAGGGCCAAAAAAGAGACGCAGGGTTGCGACGTCTGAGCCCATGCTCCTGGGAAAGATTGGGGCTGAGGGATTGCAGGCCATCCAGTGTTCTGGTATATTCCATGGCCCTATCCGGTAGGATAATATCCTCCTCCAAACTAATTCATAATGGTTTTATGGGAACCATACCCACAAAAGTGGCATAATGAGGGTTATATATGTTTCCCCCAGCTGAAGGGGCTCCAGGATGGGGGTTTCCCATAGCGTGAAACTGACTCCCTCTAGATCAAAATCTGGAGGATAGAGGGGGATTCACCATAATAAATGCATTTGTTGGAATCAACATGGATAAAGAGGGGATAAAGGATGAAATATAGGAAGTGACTTGTCCACCCAGTTGAACACTCCATCTAGGAGTCTTGAGACTAGGATTAGGCCCAAAATAAAGAGGAGGCCAACCTCCAAATGTAGGATTCATTTTGGTAATATGGCCTCCACCAAATGAGAGAGGAGAATATGGAGGAGCCATGCCCCTAGGTCCAAAATTACAATTCACATTATTCATTGAAATGGAGGATGAGAGTTGTGACATCATGTTTGGCATACAAAAAAAATTTGATTAGAGATCGAAGGTATTGAATAAGAATTGCGACCTGGTGTACCAAAAAGAGATATGAGAAGGTTCGTTTCTATGGGTTGAGTATAAACCATAGGTTGGGTTGCACTGGAGGCAGGGATCTTCGACACCCCAATTTTCGAGGCTGAAGGAGTTGAAGTGATCCCACTAATCACAAAAGATATAAGAGTATAGGGACTCCTTGTGATGTTCGAGTTTTACTCAGTACTCATAACTGGATGATCACAAGTCTAGGAGGTGGAGATATATGTACCACATTTATTAACATTACACCTTTTAGAAGCTAACTTCGGTAAATACTTAAGATGGTGTGGTAACTTCAACAAACAGAGAGACCTGCGATGAAGTTGGTTTTGCTCCACAATGACTCAAGACTTGAAATAAAAATCCAAATCCTAAGGCCAACTGATAATCAGAGAGCACACCAAAATAAAGCAAAAAGGCCAATGCACACAAACATGATATTTTGGCTAAAAATGGGGCCTCCCTCACTAGAGTATGTATGTCTCAATGAAGAGGGTCCTACAACTCCCTTCAAAATATTTGAGGTATCATAATCATTTATAAGGGCCCTTGTGGGCTTATCAATGTAGTCATTCAGATCCCCCCAGAGAGGTAATCCTCCATAAATATTGCATGTTGTTCGACCCTTATCTGACTCAGGGTACCTGCATAATAACCCCTGCAAGTAACATATGTGGCTACCTATGTCAAGCAACTAGAGTCACCACAATATAACCAATGTGTAGGTGAATAGTTGTAAGTCTGGTCCACCATATGGGTAGGGTAACAAAGATTGAAATATTGAAAGAATCACCTCTCATGAAGGTAAAGGTACTGGAAAGATGCCCAAATACGAATAGAACCCCAGTAATATCTATGACGCTAAGAAGGAATTAGAGGGCTATCTCTGCAACCAACTTCGTGCGACCTCATGCTTAACTTTGGTGTGAGTGGAGCCTCCTAACGTTACTAATTATACAATGGGTTTCACCACTCCCTAGTCAGACACATATGTTTAGTTTAATAGACTTGGATAATTTTACTCACAAAATTCTATTCCAAGGTCCTATGTCCTATACTTGTTTGTGTACCCTAAAAAATAAAATCATTTCTAATCATTTTTAATTAATCAACGTTAATTTTAATGGCTTCTGATTACTCAAGAGGTGTGGTCATGAAATTGATGGCATTACGACTCAACATATAAAAACACTGCTAAGCACTAGTCTTGAATTTCAAATAGATGGCATGCTTCTAAATTCAATTTTTCCAATGCAATCTCTACAATTTCAATGAAATGCAATCTCTCCACATGTGTCGAAATCAATGCAAAGTAATCAAAAGTGAAAATTTCATAATGCAAAATAAGAAAATGTTTTTGTATTTTCAATATAAAGAAAAGAAAATACAAGGACTAAATAACAACTTCATAGGCAGATCCTATTGTAAGCAAAAAGAGACAAGCCAAGGAGAATACCAAGAAGTAGACACTAAGACCAATGTGCAAGGACAACCAATGAGAAATATTCTAAGAAAGAATACCTCCTGAAAATTCAACAATAAGAAGGCTTCCTATCACTCTGTAAGAACTCAATAGTCAGGATAGAAACCCAAGAAGACTCAAAAAACAACCAAACTCACCCAACAAACTCTAAACTTGACCAACAAGACTAAAGAGCTGATGTATGTGACTATTTGAGAAAAAATCGCATATATACGCAACCTAAAGGAAGACAACTCGCATATATATATATATATATGTGTGTGTGTGTGTGTGTGTGTGTGTGTGCCTGTCAAGGGAAAAAAATGTGTATACTAGGTAAAACACTTCCAGGTCAAGGGTTAAGCCAAGAAACTCAGATGAAAGTTAAAAAATAGGCTTCCAAGAAACAAGCAACAAGGAAACTCAGGATAACAAAGAGAAAATAAAGGAGAAAAACAATCCAAACCTAAAAAATGAAGATCACTTCCTAGTATGGTCGCCAAATTTGTTACAAGGAAAATCTCTCTATGGAATGGGGTAAACCAAAATAGACGGAATGACATGCAAAAGTAAAATATAATCCCAAATATGTTATATAAATGAAATGCTAACAAGACAAGGCCAAGAGTCTACCTCGTCCGGGCGTTCAATGAAAACCACCATTGAGCATGCAACTCAAATATTTATACCTGCAACTTGTCCTCAACAACCAATATACGCAAGAATATGGTGATAATATATAATGTTAGAATATAGATTAGCATAATACATTAACATACATGAAAAATATGCCCATGGAATAATAATTCAAATATTTGCAAGACATCAATTGGATGAGAAAATAGTATTTCTATTAAAATAATCAGCAGGAATACATAGGTGACAAAATTCTGTAACGACACATATCAGAACCGAGAAACTAAGTCCCTCTAGTTGGGCCTCCACCACTTCAATCCTCCACCAAAGGAAATATCATATAAAGGAGTCAATGAGTTTCTCCATCATAAAGAAGGACAATCTCCGGGGTTGAACAAGGAGTTTAGACTTTCAAGGACAAAGGGATGCAGACTCAATATGAAGTGAAATTTCTCCAGAGTGTCTTTTCTCTCAAAGTTGAATTGTTGAATCTTCCTCAAGGCTTTGATATGACTCAATTTATAGCCTTCAAATGAAACTCAAGGGCTGATTCAGAGTGTTTCCAGTATATGGAAGGTCAAGGATCATGGATCTCTTGACATGGAATGGAAACTTGATGTTATTTTAAATTTTGAGCACCAAACCCGATGTACATGGGTTGTAGTGGAGCAAACTATGTATACACTTTTTGTCTAACCGACAGGGTGCATATATGTGGGAAAATGTGCTTTATTGACTGTAGAAGGTGCAAAAAGAGACTTCAAGTCTATATAGGGAAATGGAAAGGCCATCCAAGCAAGTTGGATAGGGTGAGGCAAAATTTGTTGTAACAAGTTTGGAGGAGGATCCTTCAATGGGATTTGACACTTGACAATGTCACCAACTCCTTTGTCTAAGAGGAATTTATGTAGCAAGAAAAGGATGGTGAAAAGGAATCTATCATGCAATTATGTATAAAATTTGTTCTTGATGGTTTTGAATGACACTTTATCCTCAACTTCTTGATATTCGATGTACTCTTCCAAAATCCTCTCGACGTACTCATTTGATTTTTTTCATTCTCCATTTATGATCTTGTGCATCAACTTCTCATCAAAATTGTGTCTGTGCATTAGGATGATTGATATATGAGAATAATGATTTTGGAATGGATTCTAGAAATCATTCGTGAGTTTCTAAGAATAATTGAGCATGTTGTTGAGTGAGAGTCAATTAGTTTCTTCTTTCATGATTCTTTATGTAGTTTATAATTTCACACTCCCACCATTCACGTATGTCTTCCAAAGGTAGCATCTATGTGTGTGTGTTTTTTTGCATGCCCGAGTTCAGAAGTACCAGAAAAAGAACCAATTTTGTAGTCTAGGGGAAAGTATGAGAAGGTCTCTAGAATATCCTTAAACAAAGCATTGCACACTACAACATTACATATAAGAGCACATAGACATATAAGATAACATACACAAGTGGAGGAGAACCATCAATAACATTTATTATATATATGCCCAAAACAACCTTTGTCTTTCCATTACATGATACTGTGTGTGAGTGTATATGTGTATGTGTGTGCGTTTGTGTGTGTGATATACCGTTACTGGTCAATTACATTCCTTAATTATTTGATCGATTTCCTAACTGAATACTGCATTCGAAATAGCTAGTTTACTGATAGGTCTAGTTGGTAGGGATGACTAGCCCCTACAAAAAATACAAAGGCTATATGAAACAAACTAACTAATGTTTGGGAAAGAAAAGGCTTAGTCCATAATCTTGAATATTGGCTTCAAATGGAAAAAATTATTCACAATAGAGAGAGGTCTAGGAAAGAGGAAAAATATAAATAGATTCCCCCACATGCATTTTAAGGGTTGGAGCATCCATGTAAATGAAGTGGCAATGCAAACTTACTATTGTAACCACATAAAATATGAGATTAATTATGCGATTAAGAAAACACTTGGCATTATACCATAAACATTACTCTGCCTACCTTCAATCAAACTTATGGATGGGTGTTGGGATTGTTCAAAGATAATCATGGGTGACTATAGAAAATTTTCGTAAAACCTACATGTGCCACATCTCAAACATCAACAAAATGATTAGTGATGTTTTTATTTAAGTTAAGAAAGAAACCAAAGAATATGATCAATAGATAAGAGAATAAATATGAATCCATTAAGCATAACATGCAAGAAATAGGATGAAAATATAAACATGCTCTTCATTTAAGTCATCCATCCAAAAATTCCTAAGAGAAACTCATTCAAGGCATACAATAGAACATCAATATCTGAAACCATATAGGATCATCAAATACATCGAAATTTGCACAAGATCCCAAAGATAACTTGTCAATTTCATCATACAAATGTAAACAAAGCATCATAGGACAAGAAACACTATGAATATGTTTGAAAGAATAAGATCAAAAGGATTAAGAAACCTCCATAAATGCAATCATCAATAAATATCAAACCCCCATCTCCCTAAAAGTAGATGGAGAATAAACATTAGGCTCGTAGTAGTAGAGGATTAGGCATTAATGTTCAAATTTTAGTAGGCCCCCCCTTTCATTTTTTTTATAAGAGAAAAAGTAAAGGGGTGTTGTTGTGGCCACAACAAATGGCAGCACACTAGAAGAACCAATTATCTCTATCAATAGAAGTCTATGGATTTTACTTCAGATCTGAATTTTAAAGATAAGCTCAACAAAATGCAGACAACTTTCCAATAATCATGGGTACCACAATGATTCCAAGTTTATAAAACATATAATCCAATATTTCAAGTACTTGTAATCTAATACACCTTTTTCAAAGAGTCAATTAGTGAGGTAAATTATTTAACTAGATAAAAACTTTAGATTGGATTTTGTTTAAGCATGGGTTTACAATTTTTATAACAGGAAAGAATTTACATAAGTGTGTTCCTCATCTCTCTTTTCCCGGCATTGCTTCACTGTCAACGACTGTTGTTACCCATAATTTTGGTCGTCATGATGATGTATTGATTATGGTGCACTCAGGCTCTTCATTAGAACTTTCTCCTGAGAAAAGTTACTTTCTTCTCTTTCCAGAAATATCATTTTTGAGGAAGGTTCGCAGACTACCAATACATTTTCCTGCGAGAATGTATGATTCTCGCAGGTTGCCTTAAGCCAGGGTGTGAGAAGTTCACACTATGTATAACTGCTAGGGTGTGAACACTTTCTAAAGAAGGGAAAAAGAATAATTATCGAAGTTTCTAGAAGGGAATCTTCTAGAAGGATGAGATGGCATTCAAATGGTTATCTAAGTACTGGATTTCCTGATATTTTGGGATCATTCTTATCCAAGTAACTAATTCATTCTCTCTTATATATTGAGGGGATTCTCATGGAAAAGGTTAGAAGCAAACAAGCAAGATATTCATTGGAGAATTAGTGAAAAGGATTGTGTGAAGGACTGATGCTACAACAGCTAAGAACTCCAACAAGTTTATCAAAGGTGGTTGATCTTCTTCATACAAGTGAGCAAGTGTGTGTGTCAGAGTCAAGGGCCATCGAAAGGAAGTTTGCAACAACTGTCCATAGCCCTGACGAAGTTTCCTTGGTACCATAAAATCATAACCCCACTACCAACAAATGTCCATAGCCTCGACGAGTTTACTTGTACATCCCACACTATTAATAGTGCTTTCAACTTCCTTTTTATTTCAAAATATGCTTTTAGCGTCCATATGCATATGCACATAGGGTGTGAAGTAAGTGGGGTGATACGAGAGTTTCTTTGACTTGCCAAGTAGATACTATGAATTTTATTTTAACTCATATGTCTCCCCCAAAACCATCATAGTATGATCCATATTATTAATATGAAGTGGATAGATCTCAAATAAAAAAGTAGATAAACACTTTCCTATACTTCTGGATTATCATGGTATGTTTAGTAAGCACATGTGTTCCACCACAACTATCCGTCCATACCTACAACTAAGAACGTCATGAATGTTCCTTTAGATAGAGCATACTATGAATCTTATGACCTGTAAAATTTCTTTAGTATGTGATCATAGTAATAACAATCTTTCACTCAAATTGAGAAAGTAATCCTCAAGGCAGAATAAGAAATCAAATAAAATCAGGCGACATACCCACATCACAAAAAAAAGATGGAAAAAAGTTGTACAAGTAGAAAGCAAGTGATAAAACTAACTCTAAAATTGAAATAAAATATAGCTAAACTAAAAGAAACTCAAAACTCAAAAATATGTCAATCTTCAAATCAAACTAAAAGTAAAAATAAAATATAAAAAATAAAACAAGAAGGAATCAAGGTAGCATGAGATACGTCTTGGAAAAAAACGAAGCATGGGTGATATGCATGAAAAGTACTTACATTGTAGCTCCAAAAATTGAAATAAGAGCAAAATTTTCAACAAATACATTTTCCATACCTACTAAAATCCAACAAGAATGATTTTCAAGATTGAGTACATAATTTGGAAATGAAAAAATAAACAAGATTATGAGGAACCATTATTTGATCGCAATGATATCAAATAAGTAAATTCGAACCTTTCATGTTGATAATCAATTGAAATTTATTGAAATGATCAAGGATATAAACATTGAATGAATTTAAGAATTCACACTCCTTTTGTCTTATTTCCGTGGATATGATCTTGGTGGAATGCAATTTTGAAGATATCAGATTTTCAAACTTAGAAATTGCATTGATAATGTTCACCAAGATACTCATTGCCTCTTCAATTACTAATCCAAATCATTTCATTCTTTTTATCATTCATTCCTGATGGTGCAAAATAGTAAAACCCACTACCATGATTGAAAAATTAAGTAAATAAGGATGTAAAAATATGTACAAATCAAAATAAAGAAAATGGTTATATTAAACTAAGAGAAAAATAAAAAGCAAACTATGTTAGTCATTAGGAGAAGAATTGAACCTTAAAGATAGGACAACTTTGATTAATTGGGTTGGTTTTCATTGATGTCAACCCTTGAAGAAAGTCTGGTAGCGAATTCTAGTAGAACAAAGGTTCGAGTAATGGACCCAAGTTTGTTTGATGGATAATGGTATGAGTTTTGATATATTTGCAGATAAGACTATTCTATATGGATAGTACATGTCATCCCATTTCTGGTGGTATGTGGAATGCCACATAACTCCTCACGATTAGAGATTTATGGCCATGTGAAGTTGGAGAACCCTCATGAGTCATCTAGAAGCTCCAAAAGTTAAAAGTAGTCAAAGTGTTTGCAAAGAAGAAGTTATTTAAATAATAAAGTGAAGTGATGAGTGTACTATAAGTCAAAGTGGATGCAAAAGAAATTATTTAAATAATAAATTTAATGGAGAACTTACTAATTGTGGAAAGTGGTCAAGTTAAGTGGACACATGGTTAGAAGTGGGTTAGCCCTAAAATAAGGAAAGTGGGTTAAGATGGTTAGAAGGTAACTCCTTGAGGAAGCTACATGAAATTATAAATAAGAGGCAAAGGTATCTCATTTAATTAGACTTGAGCATATTGAATATCTATTGTTGTGTACAACTTACTGCAAGTACTCATTGATACATCTAAAGTTGCGAAAGTCTGAGGTAGCACAAAGGGTTGACATCAAAAGTTTCAGAATTACAACGAATACTAGAAAAATCTAAGTTCTGAGGTGTACATGGGATAACAGTGTATTAGGATGTGTACATATGCGGGATGACAGTGTATTACAGTGCGTACATGAGGCTAAAGCCATAGAAACTTGAGAAGATGAAGATGTTGAGGTTCTAGACTCTAAGATCAAGCTCCCAGGAAGGTCTACAGTGATTAGATACATCAGATCTATCCATTGGTTCAAGAGGTATGTCTTATTTCTATGAGTAGTTGGATTTTGATGTATGCACGAGAAATGGTTATCGATATTTGAGGATTCTCCCTAGAGAAACTAGTGGTTGCATGTGATATTTTTTATAAGTCATATCTACAGAAATACAGTGCTGTTATAATCATTATTTATCATTGATACTTCTTGTTAGAGATGAGGCACATCTTGTATTTCTTGGAATTTGGCTAAGGTTATTTTTTGGTACATGGTTGAGAGACTGTATTTGTGAAGTGGTTGATGTAATGAGAGGCTGAATATCAGGAAGGGTTTGATGTCTAGATCATGTGAGGGCTATTATAATTGTTCATGATTACACACACTTATATGGCACATGACCAGAGAGAGATATAGAGTTTTTGGGTAAAGTTTATGTATGAGGATGCATGAACATGGTACAGTTACAATCTAGATATAGTGATAGGTTGTAGATCTATGTAAAATAAGTTGCAAAGGTTCATAAGTTTTCAGAAGAAAGAAAACCCTAATTTTCAGAAGGCATACGCAGGATGCATAACAGATAGGTCGTGTACATACACGCACTGCATAAGATATAGGGAGCGTACATATGCATGTTGCATAACTACAGGTTGTGTATCTATTGTATTTGGTTGATACATGTTCAATTCAGGTATAGATTGATTGTAGGGAAGTTGTACAGGTTGGATGCAGGTCATTGGTACAAGTTGGTACATTTTTACAATGATATATCTCACAATGATTGTGTGACAGTGGTTCCATCATTCTACTTAAATTTCAGGGTAGTTATACATGGCAAGGACAAGTTGGTGTAGCCACCTTCCAGTTGTCGTCAGAGAACATAGGGGGTTGTACCCTCCTTCTAGTTGTAGCCAGAGAATTGGGGAGTTGGAGCTTCCGTCAGGTTGTAGCCTGATAAACTAGGGGGTTGGAGCCTCCTTCAAGTTGCAGTTGGAAAAAAAAGGAAGTTGGTGCTTCCAATAAATGTAATTGTTAAAGATATATAAGAAAATGCATTTCCATGGTTTTCTCCTGCTTTGGATTTCGACATAAAAACACTGGTGTACTGTGTATGTGTATGATTGCTCATTTTTTCATTGTTTATTTACTCTGCAACTATTGGACGATAATGCTACATTGATATAACACTTTCATTTTGTGGTTAAAAAGGATTGAATTGATATATTACTAATTCACCCCTCCTCTAAGTAATCCAACAATTGGTGTTGGAGCAGGGTCCTTCATAAATAAGTTTAGCCACTAAAAGGTAGATCATGGAGAGCAACAACATGTATAAAAATGGAATACCACAGTTTGATAGAAAAAAGTATGCATTTTGGAGCAGAAGTATGAAAACATATATACAGGCACAAGGATTTGAAATTTGGCAATCAGTTGTAGATGGATACAAAGAACCAACAGTTCCGTGGACAAATGAAAGAGAAATAAAACTCAGACAAAATAATTCCAAAGCCACAAATTCACTTTTGAATGGTATTTGTGAATCGATATACACCAAAGTTATACATTTTAAATCCACTAAATATATTTTGGACAAACTTCAAAATATTTATGAAGGAGATTCAAAAGTAAAAGCAGCAAAGCTTCAAACTTACAAAGATCAGTTCAAACAACTAAAGATGAAGGAAGATGAGAATATTGCAACTTACTTCTTACGAGTCAATGAAATAGTAAATGAAATCATAAGATTGAGAGAAGAAATCAAATAATCTGTAATTGTTCAAAATGTACTAAGATATCTTCCTATGAGATTTGATCCTAAGATATAAACACTAGAATAAAGAGTAGATCTAGACTCAATAAGCATGGAAAAAATACATGGAATATTCATAGCATATGAAATGAGAACCGAACAATAAAATACAGATATAAAAGAAGCATCTTTCAAAGCATCCAAAATGTCAAAGCAAAAGGGAAATAAAAAGGAAAAATAACATAGCAACAACAATGACATCTAGGAATATGATGAAGAAGTGGAAAACTTTGTCAGAAGATGGAACAAGGGAACCAATGACAGATATAAAGGTAAGATTTCTTTGATTTGTTTTAATTGTGATGGTATTGGTCATTTTTCTAACAAATGTCCTCATAAGAAAAATAAGAGGAATGATGAATATTACTCAAATAGAAAACAAACATATAAAGGGAAAAAAACCACAAAGAAATCTTTCAAGAAAATCTTGTGCACAAAAGAAGACATCTCCTTATCAGATGAATATGAAGTCAGTGATAGTGAGACATAAAGAGTTCTATTCATGGTAGTAGAAGACTCTGATAAATAAGACACCGAAGAGGAATATGAAGAGGCAGAAGTTGACTACCAAGAATAATTTTTTACTTCCGTAGAAGTTATAAGAAGAGAAAAGAATAAAAACAAGAAGCTACAAGCGGAACTAGACAAGAAAGAAGACACTCAGGAACTAGAACAAATGATCACAAATTTGAAGGTTCAAATAGAAGAAGATAAAATAATTGAAGAAGCACTCAAATAACATCTAGAAGAAAGAGACAAGATCATTGGAAATTTGGAAGCAGATATTGTCAAATTAAGAAAGGATCTTCAAAATAAAAATATGCAGAACAACTCAAAAGTTTTGGATGACATTATCAGTAGTCAAAATCTTCATCATGACAAGTCTGGACTTGGATACAATCATACAGAAAAGGGATCAATTTAAAAAACAACAGAACAAGAAACATATCCAAAAAAATATGCAAAAAAAATCAAAGGGTATAGGAATACCTACAAGGAATATTATAGGGACACTCCTCCATCGAGAAGATTCATATTTCAAAATCAACAACTGACAGAAACATATACGCCTCAGGAAGAAGAATGATTCATAAGAGTAACTACTTTCAGAATATCTTCAACTCCCAGGTATCAAACTATCTTTTTTGGTTTATGTTATGCCTGCAATAATTTTGGACATAAAACTGTGAATTGTAGAGCTAATAGCAGGAACATAAAGAACTTTGAAAGTCATACACAAAAGGGTCATCCAAGAAGGCCTAGTGAAACGTAGAGAAGAATTACAATAGATTTGAATCATTGAGCACTGAAGTGGAATGCTACAAGTGTAACAACTTTGGACACATGGCCAAAGATTTCAGAATGACAGTCCCTCCTAGAGAACCACAATAGAACAACGATAGTCACAAACAAGAACCTCAGAAGAGGACATGGATAATAAAGCATAATCAATATAATAATGAAGAATGCACACTCACTCTACAAGACAAGGAGAAGAAACGTGGTTGGTATGTTTACCGTGGTTGTTCAAAAAACATGACAAGTGATAAAGACGGGTTTCTTACATTAGTAAAGGAAAGAGATGGATCAGTCTCCTTCGAAAATGATGATTCAACTAAAATCATTGGAAAAGGCATAGTCAGAATTGGAAACAAGAATACCAAGGAAGAAAATGTTCTAGTAGAAGATATGAAACACAATATTCTAAGTGTAATTCAAAGGTATGACCAAGGCCATAAAATTTATTTCGATTCACATAAGTGCGAGATAAGAAAAGAAGGTTTAGGAAAATTGATTGCAACAGCTGCAAGAACTTCAAGCAACATATATGTATTAAGTGAAATTGGAAATGAAAAGTGTTTTCTAGGAAAGGAAGATGAAAGTTGGCTATGACACAAAATAATGCATCACATATACTTTGAAAACCTTGTCAAAGTCAACATAAAGGAAGCAGTTAGAGAAATTCCCCATATCACGAAACCAACCAATACATTAAGAAGGCATTGTCAACAAGGAAATCAAACAAAGACCATGTTCAAATCAAAGGAATACTCAACGACAATACCACTGGAATTTGTGCATACTGATCTAGTTGGACCAACTACAACAAAGGGTTTAAAAGGTGATAAATACTTTATGTTATTTGTTGATGATTATTCAAGAATGACTGTAGTTTTCTTTTTCATGAATAAGTGAGAAGATTTTGAAAAATTCAAGGTCTAAAAGGAAATGGTTGAAAATGAAATGGATTAAAAAATCAAATGTTTTATATCTGATAATGGATGAGAGTTCACTTAAAAGGAATTTATGGACATCTGCAGCAAGCATGTAATACAAAATACATTCTTCATTTCTAGGACACCTCAACAAAATGGAGTTGTTGAAAGAAAGAACGTGACAATATAGGAAATGGATCGAGCAATGTTGATGGATTCCAAATTGACAAATATTTTTTGGACACATGAAGTGCATACATCAGTTCACATTCCAAACAGAGTAATGCTCAGAAACAACAATGAAAAAACTCCCTACGAGCTATGGAAGGGAAGACCATCATATGTGAAGCACTTTAGAGTATTTGGAAGAAAATGATACATCAAAAGAGAAGATGGAAGAATGGGAAAGTTTGACTCTTGTGTGGACAAAGGAGTACTTGTTGGTACTCAAGTACAAGGAAATCATACAACTATTACAATATGAGGTTGAACAAAGTTGTGTAAATCATCAATGTAACAATTGATGAAACAAGTGGATGAGAATTAAAGGAAGAAGAAAATGAATCAATGGAACAAATTTACGAAGAAGAAATAGAATATGAAAAAGAAGTAGAAGGGGAAAATGAAGAAGATCAAATATAAGTAGAAGAGCAATTTCAACAAGTGCCTCCAAAGACACCTAGAAAAGGAGTATAGAAGAATCACCCTTCAGATCAAATTATCGGAAACAAAGATATAGGAGCTGAGACTAGAAGAATAATCTATTCGCCAGAACAAATGCACCTAGCACTCTCATATATGATTGAACCAAACAGTTTTGAAGGGGACAACAAGGATGAATTCTATAATAAGGCCATGGATGAATAATTGGATCAAATAGAGAAGAATGATACTTGGGAATTGATTCCAAGACCAAAGAATACGAATGTGATTGGCACAAATTGGGTATTCAGAAATAAATTGAATGAATATGGACAAGTTACAAGGAACAAAGCTAGATTGGTATGTAAAGGATATGCATAGGTTGAAGGAATCGACTTTGAAGATACATTTTCCCCAGTTTCTAGAATGTAAGAAATGTGATTTCTCTTATCTTATGCATGCTCCAAGAATATTAAAGTGTATCAGATGGATGTGAAATCAACTTTTATGAATGATGAACTTGAAGAAGAAGTCTGCATTGAAAAACCAGAAGGATTTTAGTTGTTAGAGAACGTAGACTATGTGTGTAAATTGAAGAAGTCCTTGTGTTATAGGATAAATCCGTACGTGCGGACACTAACCGATCTCCCTAGATCCACCTGGATCTAGAACAAAACAGGACAAAATATACCGCTTTCCCTAGATCTAACTATTGAATTAAATTGGAAGTGAGAAGAGAATAAGTACCTTGTAATCGCTTCCTTGGTCTTTGTTGTTACTTGCTTCGCTTTAGTTCTCTTGTGCGGTCAAGATCAAAATAGCACAAACCAACCAAAGTGAAAGCACGTAATGTGTCCAATAGCTAAACTATACATATGATCAAAGAATTATGTAATAAAGTAGATCTCACTTTATGGGAAAGAAATATATCGCTGTATCATATTAATTGAAAGAGAAACTTACAACCTGAGCCTTGATATCATAGGTCTCCTTTCGATGGATTTTATCTCTG